>OU744721.1:30695480-30866276 GCA_916613615.1 Steromphala cineraria
GTCTAAGTGCGTCTCATACACTTTGAAAGCCTTTGTGGTTCAAGATTTATTTCAAGACCACAGGCACGGGTCGGTGCGTAGGTAGGTACAAGCAAGTGTACCTTCCCTTAATTGAAAAGGGGCATAATGACGGCCACTATCAGCTCTCGGGCTCTCGGGCTCTTGGTCATTAGATAAAGGGAGGCCGTCCTGATTCCTGCCTAAATGCTCGGCAGATTCCACTGGCAAGGGTGTGACGTCCTCGATTAACTCTTTTTTCCAAAATGCCTGTCGTCCTCCTGAACTTTGAAATATGCATTTCCTCCCGGCCGCATGTTCTACACTTTGTGCTGTGTAGACATTTCATGCAAACACGCTGTCCAGTCATGTACATTCGATTTGGTCACTAAATCCGTGCATACGGCCACGGGACACCGGAAGACGTCGCTACAACGTTCTCTGAACTCAGAACAGCGCTAGCCTCGCTAGACATCGTATTTTCGACCTAAAACAACACACCAAGGAGCTCGAAATGGTCAAAAGCACGCTCTGACCTCAAACAACACATCAAACAGGCTCAAAACGCTGAAAAGCACCCCTCCATACAATGAATTCATTCTCGGATGCGAGATTGTTTGTTTTGCCTTCGTGAATCCAAAGTCTTAGTGCTAAGCCTTGGCCCTTTGAAACCAAGATGCTAACTTTTAGGGTTCAAGTCCCGCTTGAGCCAACAAACTTTTGCAGATCTAACTTGTTATTTTTTTGCTTAGGTAGATCATATTTTGGTCACATTACAGTTAAATGCATGAAATATATATTTTTATGCAAATTGATTTTGGATTCGAATTTGAAATTAATGTCTATCAAAGTACATACACAAACACAGGCCTAAACGTTGAGTATCAAGTGAAATCTGGTCATTTTGATAATGTATTAGTTACTTTTTAAATCTCAGAAAATACGTCATGTGAGGGTCAAACACTCTGTGAAGGTCAAACAGGATGTCTTGAAGAGCTACGTACTGCCGCGGCAGTCCAAGTTCAATATGACATTTACGTTTGCAATTGACAGAGTCTTTTTGGCCTTGGTAATACTGAAATCGTGACTTTTAAAATTCGTCTGAACGAACTATTGACTTCATACATACATGTATTGCATTATATTTGTCATACATATCATCACCATACATCGCTGAATCCGTTTGTCGTCGCTTTGCGACTATATTTAAGGATTCAGCCATAAGGCTGAATCCTTATTGTTATGGCGTGTTTATTATTTTTTTTATTATTATTATTATTATTATTCCACGATTTTTGTGGTCAACTTTTCAGCCCAAACGGCTGATGCTATCAAAGCCAAATTTCACAGGCTGGTAGACCTTGTTGAGGAATGGCGACAATAAGCTTTTGGGCCAAATCGGTCCATACATTAAAGGTCCAGTTCGAATCCAAAATCGAAAATTTAACATTGATTTTTTTTTCAAAATGCACTTAGAGACCTAATTTTTTTTTTAAAAGATGCGCAATAAAAAATGCTGCATAAAACGAAATCATGGCAAATTCGTAGGTCACGTGGTTTGTCCGCCATCTTGCTTTTAGTGCATTTTCGACCATCTCTGACCCCACCCACCTTTGAAAACCTTCTTCTCTGAAGATACTTGCACTAGAGAGCTGAAATTTATACTCAATGTAGCTGAAGCATTGTAGTTCTGAGTTTGACTTGTACAAAGTCCTAACATTAATACTTTTCTTGCTGTGATTTTTCAAAGTTGACCAAAATCTAAAAATCGCAAACTTCAAGGGCAGATAACTCAAAAACCAGACCATAGAATTTTATGATTTTTGCATGAGCGCTAGACATTGGCAAGGTCCTTAAAATAAAAGAATAAAATCGCTCGCGAACAGTCATTTCCGGTCAGGGTCAGAGGTCAAACTTTGCATTTTGGAAATGTGGTGTTTTGGTGGGTATGTTTGAAATATCGTAGCGAATCAACTGCGTACGATAACGCTTTGTTCTATACATCATATGGAAGCCAAAAGCCTATAGATTTTTTAAAATTTGACAGAAAATTTCTATATTTGTTTTACATTGAGTTACGACCCTTTGAATATTGTCAATTCTGCTTTCGTTTTGAATGCTTAGGATAAAGGTATGTTAAAAAAGTCGTTACTCATCAGTGACAGGAGACAAATCATTGTTCCATATTTCATTAGAAAGCCAAAAGAATACACTAATCTTTTAAAAATTAACAATAAATTCAGTTACTTCATTTACAATTAGTTACGGACCTTTGAATATTGTCAACCCTGAATGCATTTGATAACTGTATATTTGCAAAATGCGTAACTCATCAATCAACAACAGACATATCTCACGAACCATTAGAGATAATTTTATAATTTTTATATCAACTTGTAGAGAAAAGAATTGTCTTTATTTCCTTGTATCATACGGTGAGTGCCGTCGGTTAATTTGAGGAATAAAATAGAAAAACTTTACACTGATAGATCACATTGCCAATTCAACTCTTTGTTGGGGACTGACAATAAATTGTCTAAGTGCGTCTCATACACTTTGAAAGCCTTTGTGGTCAAGATTTATTTTCAAGACCACAGGCACGGGTCGGTGCGTAGGTAGGTACAAGCAAGTGTACCTTCCCTTAATTGAAAAGGGCATAATGACGGCCACTATCAGCTCTCGGGCTCTCGGGCTCTTGGTCATTAGATAAAGGGAGGCCGTCCTGATTCCTGCCTAAATGCTCGGCAGATTCCACTGGCAAGGGTGTGACGTCCTCGATTAACTCTTTTTTCCAAAATGCCTGTCGTCCTCCTGAACTTTGAAATATGCATTTCCTCCCGGCCGCATGTTCTACACTTTGTGCTGTGTAGACATTTCATGCAAACACGCTGTCCAGTCATGTACATTCGATTTTGGTCACTAAATCCGTGCATACGGCCACGGGACACCGGAAGACGTCGCTACAACGTTCTCTGAACTCAGAACAGCGCTAGCCTCGCTAGACATCGTATTTTCGACCTAAAACAACACACCAAGGAGCTCGAAATGGTCAAAAGCACGCTCTGACCTCAAACAACACATCAAACAGCTCAAAACGCTGAAAAGCACCCCTCCATACAATGAATTCATTCTCGGATGCGAGATTGTTTGTTTTGCCTTCGTGAATCCAAAGTCTTAGTGCTAAGCCTTGGCCTTTGAAACCAAGATGCTAACTTTTAGGGTCAAGTCCCGCTTGAGCCAACAAACTTTTGCAGATCTAACTTGTTATTTTTTTGCTTAGGTAGATCATATTTTGGTCACATTACAGTTAAATGGCATGAAATATATATTTTTATGCAAATTGATTTTGGATTCGAATTTGAAATTAATGTCTATCAAAGTACATACACAAACACAGGCCTAAACGTTGAGTATCAAGTGAAATCTGGTCATTTTGATAATGTATTAGTTAACTTTTTAAATCTCAGAAAATACGTCATGTGAGGGTCAAACACTCTGTGAAGGTCAAACAGGATGTCTTGAAGAGCTACGTACTGCCGCGGCAGTCCAAGTTCAATATGACATTTACGTTTGCAATTGACAGAGTCTTTTTGGCCTTGGTAATACTGAAATCGTGACTTTTAAATTCGTCTGAACGAACTATTGACTTCATACATACATGTATTGCATATATTTGTCATACATATCATCACCATACATCGCTGAATCCGTTTGTCGTCGCTTTGCGACTATATTTAAGGATTCAGCCATAAGGCTGAATCCTTATTGTTTATTGGCGTGTTTATTATTTTTTTTATTATTATTATTATTATTATTCCACGATTTTTGTGGTCAACTTTCAGCCCAAACGGCTGATGCTATCAAAGCCAAATTTCACAGGCTGGTAGACCTTGTGAGGAATGGCGACAATAAGCTTTTGGGCCAAATCGGTCCATACATTAAAGGTCCAGTTCGAATCCAAAATCGAAAATTTAACATTGATTTTTTTTTTTCAAAATGCACTTAGAGACCTAATTTTTTTTTTAAAAGATGCGCAATAAAAAATGCTGCAATAAAACGAAATCATGGCAAATTCGTAGGTCACGTGGTTTGTCCGCCATCTTGCTTTTAGTGCATTTTCGACCATCTCTGACCCCACCCACCTTTGAAAACCTTCTTCTCTGAAGATACTTGCACTAGAGAGCTGAAATTTATACTCAATGTAGCTGAAGCATTGTAGTTCTGAGTTTGACTTGTACAAGTCCTAACATTAATACTTTTCTTGCTGTGATTTTTCAAAGTTGACCAAAATCTAAAAATCGCAAACTTCAAGGGCAGATAACTCAAAAACCAGACCATAGAATTTTATGATTTTTGCATGAGCGCTAGACATTGGCAAGGTCCTTAAAATAAAAGAATAAAATCGCTCGCGAACAGTCATTTCCGGTCAGGGTCAGAGGTCAAACTTTGCATTTTGGAAATGTGGTGTTTTGGTGGGTATGTTTGAAATATCGTAGCGAATCAACTGCGTACGATAACGCTTTGTTCTATACATCATATGGAAGCCAAAAGCCTATAGATTTTTTAAAATTTGACAGAAAATTTCTATATTTGTTTTACATTGAGTTACGACCCTTTGAATATTGTCAATTCTGCTTTCGTTTTGAATGCTTAGGATAAAGGTATGTTAAAAAAGTCGTTACTCATCAGTGACAGGAGACAAATCATTGTTCCATATATCATTAGAAAGCCAAAAGAATACACTATCTTTTAAAAATTAACAATAAATTCAGTTACTTCATTTACATTTAGTTACGGACCTTTGAATATTGTCAACCCTGAATGCATTTGATAACTGTATATTTGCAAAATGCGTAACTCATCAATCAACAACAGACATATCTCACGAACCATTAGAGATAATTTTATAATTTTTATATCAACTTGTAGAGAAAAGAATTGTCTTTATTTCCTTGTATCATACGGTGAGTGCCGTCGGTTAATTTGAGGAATAAAATAGAAAAACTTTACACTGATAGATCACATTGCCAATTCAACTCTTTGTTGGGGACTGACAATAAATTGTCTAAGTGCGTCTCATACACTTTGAAAGCCTTTGTGGTCAAGATTTATTTTCAAGACCACAGGCACGGGTCGGTGCGTAGGTAGGTACAAGCAAGTGTACCTTCCCTTAATTGAAAAGGGCATAATGACGGCCACTATCAGCTCTCGGGCTCTCGGGCTCTTGGTCATTAGATAAAGGGAGGCCGTCCTGATTCCTGCCTAAATGCTCGGCAGATTCCACTGGCAAGGGTGTGACGTCCTCGATTAACTCTTTTTTCCAAAATGCCTGTCGTCCTCCTGAACTTTGAAATATGCATTTCCTCCCGGCCGCATGTTCTACACTTTGTGCTGTGTAGACATTTCATGCAAACACGCTGTCCAGTCATGTACATTCGATTTTGGTCACTAAATCCGTGCATACGGCCACGGGACACCGGAAGACGTCGCTACAACGTTCTCTGAACTCAGAACAGCGCTAGCCTCGCTAGACATCGTATTTTCGACCTAAAACAACACACCAAGGAGCTCGAAATGGTCAAAAGCACGCTCTGACCTCAAACAACACATCAAACAGCTCAAAACGCTGAAAAGCACCCCTCCATACAATGAATTCATTCTCGGATGCGAGATTGTTTGTTTTGCCTTCGTGAATCCAAAGTCTTAGTGCTAAGCCTTGGCCTTTGAAACCAAGATGCTAACTTTTAGGGTTCAAGTCCCGCTTGAGCCAACAAACTTTTGCAGATCTAACTTGTTATTTTTTTGCTTAGGTAGATCATATTTTGGTCACATTACAGTTAAATGGCATGAAATATATATTTTTATGCAAATTGATTTTGGATTCGAATTTGAAATTAATGTCTATCAAAGTACATACACAAACACAGGCCTAAACGTTGAGTATCAAGTGAAATCTGGTCATTTTGATAATGTATTAGTTACTTTTTAAATCTCAGAAAATACGTCATGTGAGGGTCAAACACTCTGTGAAGGTCAAACAGGATGTCTTGAAGAGCTACGTACTGCCGCGGCAGTCCAAGTTCAATATGACATTTACGTTTGCAATTGACAGAGTCTTTTTGGCCTTGGTAATACTGAAATCGTGACTTTTAAAATTCGTCTGAACGAACTATTGACTTCATACATACATGTATTGCATATATTTGTCATACATATCATCACCATACATCGCTGAATCCGTTTGTCGTCGCTTTGCGACTATATTTAAGGATTCAGCCATAAGGCTGAATCCTTATTGTTATTGGCGTGTTTATTATTTTTTTTATTATTATTATTATTATTATTCCACGATTTTTGTGGTCAACTTTCAGCCCAAACGGCTGATGCTATCAAAGCCAAATTTCACAGGCTGGTAGACCTTGTTGAGGAATGGCGACAATAAGCTTTTGGGCCAAATCGGTCCATACATTAAAGGTCCAGTTCGAATCCAAAATCGAAAATTTAACATTGATTTTTTTTTCAAAATGCACTTAGAGACCTAATTTTTTTTTTAAAAGATGCGCAATAAAAAATGCTGCATAAAACGAAATCATGGCAAATTCGTAGGTCACGTGGTTTGTCCGCCATCTTGCTTTTAGTGCATTTTCGACCATCTCTGACCCCACCCACCTTTGAAAACCTTCTTCTCTGAAGATACTTGCACTAGAGAGCTGAAATTTATACTCAATGTAGCTGAAGCATTGTAGTTCTGAGTTTGACTTGTACAAAGTCCTAACATTAATACTTTTCTTGCTGTGATTTTTCAAAGTTGACCAAAATCTAAAAATCGCAAACTTCAAGGGCAGATAACTCAAAAACCAGACCATAGAATTTTATGATTTTTGCATGAGCGCTAGACATTGGCAAGGTCCTTAAAATAAAAGAATAAAATCGCTCGCGAACAGTCATTTCCGGTCAGGGTCAGAGGTCAAACTTTGCATTTTGGAAATGTGGTGTTTTGGTGGGTATGTTTGAAATATCGTAGCGAATCAACTGCGTACGATAACGCTTTGTTCTATACATCATATGGAAGCCAAAAGCCTATAGATTTTTTAAAATTTGACAGAAAATTTCTATATTTGTTTTACATTGAGTTACGACCCTTTGAATATTGTCAATTCTGCTTTCGTTTTGAATGCTTAGGATAAAGGTATGTTAAAAAAGTCGTTACTCATCAGTGACAGGAGACAAATCATTGTTCCATATATCATTAGAAAGCCAAAAGAATACACTATCTTTTAAAAATTAACAATAAATTCAGTTACTTCATTTACATTTAGTTACGGACCTTTGAATATTGTCAACCCTGAATGCATTTGATAACTGTATATTTGCAAAATGCGTAACTCATCAATCAACAACAGACATATCTCACGAACCATTAGAGATAATTTTATAATTTTTATATCAACTTGTAGAGAAAAGAATTGTCTTTATTTCCTTGTATCATACGGTGAGTGCCGTCGGTTAATTTGAGGAATAAAATAGAAAAACTTTACACTGATAGATCACATTGCCAATTCAACTCTTTGTTGGGGACTGACAATAAATTGTCTAAGTGCGTCTCATACACTTTGAAAGCCTTTGTGGTCAAGATTTATTTTCAAGACCACAGGCACGGGTCGGTGCGTAGGTAGGTACAAGCAAGTGTACCTTCCCTTAATTGAAAAGGGCATAATGACGGCCACTATCAGCTCTCGGGCTCTCGGGCTCTTGGTCATTAGATAAAGGGAGGCCGTCCTGATTCCTGCCTAAATGCTCGGCAGATTCCACTGGCAAGGGTGTGACGTCCTCGATTAACTCTTTTTTCCAAAATGCCTGTCGTCCTCCTGAACTTTGAAATATGCATTTCCTCCCGGCCGCATGTTCTACACTTTGTGCTGTGTAGACATTTCATGCAAACACGCTGTCCAGTCATGTACATTCGATTTTGGTCACTAAATCCGTGCATACGGCCACGGGACACCGGAAGACGTCGCTACAACGTTCTCTGAACTCAGAACAGCGCTAGCCTCGCTAGACATCGTATTTTCGACCTAAAACAACACACCAAGGAGCTCGAAATGGTCAAAAGCACGCTCTGACCTCAAACAACACATCAAACAGCTCAAAACGCTGAAAAGCACCCCTCCATACAATGAATTCATTCTCGGATGCGAGATTGTTTGTTTTGCCTTCGTGAATCCAAAGTCTTAGTGCTAAGCCTTGGCCTTTGAAACCAAGATGCTAACTTTTAGGGTTCAAGTCCCGCTTGAGCCAACAAACTTTTGCAGATCTAACTTGTTATTTTTTTGCTTAGGTAGATCATATTTTGGTCACATTACAGTTAAATGGCATGAAATATATATTTTTATGCAAATTGATTTTGGATTCGAATTTGAAATTAATGTCTATCAAAGTACATACACAAACACAGGCCTAAACGTTGAGTATCAAGTGAAATCTGGTCATTTTGATAATGTATTAGTTACTTTTTAAATCTCAGAAAATACGTCATGTGAGGGTCAAACACTCTGTGAAGGTCAAACAGGATGTCTTGAAGAGCTACGTACTGCCGCGGCAGTCCAAGTTCAATATGACATTTACGTTTGCAATTGACAGAGTCTTTTTGGCCTTGGTAATACTGAAATCGTGACTTTTAAAATTCGTCTGAACGAACTATTGACTTCATACATACATGTATTGCATATATTTGTCATACATATCATCACCATACATCGCTGAATCCGTTTGTCGTCGCTTTGCGACTATATTTAAGGATTCAGCCATAAGGCTGAATCCTTATTGTTATTGGCGTGTTTATTATTTTTTTTATTATTATTATTATTATTATTCCACGATTTTTGTGGTCAACTTTCAGCCCAAACGGCTGATGCTATCAAAGCCAAATTTCACAGGCTGGTAGACCTTGTTGAGGAATGGCGACAATAAGCTTTTGGGCCAAATCGGTCCATACATTAAAGGTCCAGTTCGAATCCAAAATCGAAAATTTAACATTGATTTTTTTTTCAAAATGCACTTAGAGACCTAATTTTTTTTTTAAAAGATGCGCAATAAAAAATGCTGCATAAAACGAAATCATGGCAAATTCGTAGGTCACGTGGTTTGTCCGCCATCTTGCTTTTAGTGCATTTTCGACCATCTCTGACCCCACCCACCTTTGAAAACCTTCTTCTCTGAAGATACTTGCACTAGAGAGCTGAAATTTATACTCAATGTAGCTGAAGCATTGTAGTTCTGAGTTTGACTTGTACAAAGTCCTAACATTAATACTTTTCTTGCTGTGATTTTTCAAAGTTGACCAAAATCTAAAAATCGCAAACTTCAAGGGCAGATAACTCAAAAACCAGACCATAGAATTTTATGATTTTTGCATGAGCGCTAGACATTGGCAAGGTCCTTAAAATAAAAGAATAAAATCGCTCGCGAACAGTCATTTCCGGTCAGGGTCAGAGGTCAAACTTTGCATTTTGGAAATGTGGTGTTTTGGTGGGTATGTTTGAAATATCGTAGCGAATCAACTGCGTACGATAACGCTTTGTTCTATACATCATATGGAAGCCAAAAGCCTATAGATTTTTTAAAATTTGACAGAAAATTTCTATATTTGTTTTACATTGAGTTACGACCCTTTGAATATTGTCAATTCTGCTTTCGTTTTGAATGCTTAGGATAAAGGTATGTTAAAAAAGTCGTTACTCATCAGTGACAGGAGACAAATCATTGTTCCATATATCATTAGAAAGCCAAAAGAATACACTATCTTTTAAAAATTAACAATAAATTCAGTTACTTCATTTACATTTAGTTACGGACCTTTGAATATTGTCAACCCTGAATGCATTTGATAACTGTATATTTGCAAAATGCGTAACTCATCAATCAACAACAGACATATCTCACGAACCATTAGAGATAATTTTATAATTTTTATATCAACTTGTAGAGAAAAGAATTGTCTTTATTTCCTTGTATCATACGGTGAGTGCCGTCGGTTAATTTGAGGAATAAAATAGAAAAACTTTACACTGATAGATCACATTGCCAATTCAACTCTTTGTTGGGGACTGACAATAAATTGTCTAAGTGCGTCTCATACACTTTGAAAGCCTTTGTGGTCAAGATTTATTTTCAAGACCACAGGCACGGGTCGGTGCGTAGGTAGGTACAAGCAAGTGTACCTTCCCTTAATTGAAAAGGGCATAATGACGGCCACTATCAGCTCTCGGGCTCTCGGGCTCTTGGTCATTAGATAAAGGGAGGCCGTCCTGATTCCTGCCTAAATGCTCGGCAGATTCCACTGGCAAGGGTGTGACGTCCTCGATTAACTCTTTTTTCCAAAATGCCTGTCGTCCTCCTGAACTTTGAAATATGCATTTCCTCCCGGCCGCATGTTCTACACTTTGTGCTGTGTAGACATTTCATGCAAACACGCTGTCCAGTCATGTACATTCGATTTTGGTCACTAAATCCGTGCATACGGCCACGGGACACCGGAAGACGTCGCTACAACGTTCTCTGAACTCAGAACAGCGCTAGCCTCGCTAGACATCGTATTTTCGACCTAAAACAACACACCAAGGAGCTCGAAATGGTCAAAAGCACGCTCTGACCTCAAACAACACATCAAACAGCTCAAAACGCTGAAAAGCACCCCTCCATACAATGAATTCATTCTCGGATGCGAGATTGTTTGTTTTGCCTTCGTGAATCCAAAGTCTTAGTGCTAAGCCTTGGCCTTTGAAACCAAGATGCTAACTTTTAGGGTTCAAGTCCCGCTTGAGCCAACAAACTTTTGCAGATCTAACTTGTTATTTTTTTGCTTAGGTAGATCATATTTTGGTCACATTACAGTTAAATGGCATGAAATATATATTTTTATGCAAATTGATTTTGGATTCGAATTTGAAATTAATGTCTATCAAAGTACATACACAAACACAGGCCTAAACGTTGAGTATCAAGTGAAATCTGGTCATTTTGATAATGTATTAGTTACTTTTTAAATCTCAGAAAATACGTCATGTGAGGGTCAAACACTCTGTGAAGGTCAAACAGGATGTCTTGAAGAGCTACGTACTGCCGCGGCAGTCCAAGTTCAATATGACATTTACGTTTGCAATTGACAGAGTCTTTTTGGCCTTGGTAATACTGAAATCGTGACTTTTAAAATTCGTCTGAACGAACTATTGACTTCATACATACATGTATTGCATATATTTGTCATACATATCATCACCATACATCGCTGAATCCGTTTGTCGTCGCTTTGCGACTATATTTAAGGATTCAGCCATAAGGCTGAATCCTTATTGTTATTGGCGTGTTTATTATTTTTTTTATTATTATTATTATTATTATTCCACGATTTTTGTGGTCAACTTTCAGCCCAAACGGCTGATGCTATCAAAGCCAAATTTCACAGGCTGGTAGACCTTGTTGAGGAATGGCGACAATAAGCTTTTGGGCCAAATCGGTCCATACATTAAAGGTCCAGTTCGAATCCAAAATCGAAAATTTAACATTGATTTTTTTTTCAAAATGCACTTAGAGACCTAATTTTTTTTTTAAAAGATGCGCAATAAAAAATGCTGCATAAAACGAAATCATGGCAAATTCGTAGGTCACGTGGTTTGTCCGCCATCTTGCTTTTAGTGCATTTTCGACCATCTCTGACCCCACCCACCTTTGAAAACCTTCTTCTCTGAAGATACTTGCACTAGAGAGCTGAAATTTATACTCAATGTAGCTGAAGCATTGTAGTTCTGAGTTTGACTTGTACAAAGTCCTAACATTAATACTTTTCTTGCTGTGATTTTTCAAAGTTGACCAAAATCTAAAAATCGCAAACTTCAAGGGCAGATAACTCAAAAACCAGACCATAGAATTTTATGATTTTTGCATGAGCGCTAGACATTGGCAAGGTCCTTAAAATAAAAGAATAAAATCGCTCGCGAACAGTCATTTCCGGTCAGGGTCAGAGGTCAAACTTTGCATTTTGGAAATGTGGTGTTTTGGTGGGTATGTTTGAAATATCGTAGCGAATCAACTGCGTACGATAACGCTTTGTTCTATACATCATATGGAAGCCAAAAGCCTATAGATTTTTTAAAATTTGACAGAAAATTTCTATATTTGTTTTACATTGAGTTACGACCCTTTGAATATTGTCAATTCTGCTTTCGTTTTGAATGCTTAGGATAAAGGTATGTTAAAAAAGTCGTTACTCATCAGTGACAGGAGACAAATCATTGTTCCATATATCATTAGAAAGCCAAAAGAATACACTATCTTTTAAAAATTAACAATAAATTCAGTTACTTCATTTACATTTAGTTACGGACCTTTGAATATTGTCAACCCTGAATGCATTTGATAACTGTATATTTGCAAAATGCGTAACTCATCAATCAACAACAGACATATCTCACGAACCATTAGAGATAATTTTATAATTTTTATATCAACTTGTAGAGAAAAGAATTGTCTTTATTTCCTTGTATCATACGGTGAGTGCCGTCGGTTAATTTGAGGAATAAAATAGAAAAACTTTACACTGATAGATCACATTGCCAATTCAACTCTTTGTTGGGGACTGACAATAAATTGTCTAAGTGCGTCTCATACACTTTGAAAGCCTTTGTGGTCAAGATTTATTTTCAAGACCACAGGCACGGGTCGGTGCGTAGGTAGGTACAAGCAAGTGTACCTTCCCTTAATTGAAAAGGGCATAATGACGGCCACTATCAGCTCTCGGGCTCTCGGGCTCTTGGTCATTAGATAAAGGGAGGCCGTCCTGATTCCTGCCTAAATGCTCGGCAGATTCCACTGGCAAGGGTGTGACGTCCTCGATTAACTCTTTTTTCCAAAATGCCTGTCGTCCTCCTGAACTTTGAAATATGCATTTCCTCCCGGCCGCATGTTCTACACTTTGTGCTGTGTAGACATTTCATGCAAACACGCTGTCCAGTCATGTACATTCGATTTTGGTCACTAAATCCGTGCATACGGCCACGGGACACCGGAAGACGTCGCTACAACGTTCTCTGAACTCAGAACAGCGCTAGCCTCGCTAGACATCGTATTTTCGACCTAAAACAACACACCAAGGAGCTCGAAATGGTCAAAAGCACGCTCTGACCTCAAACAACACATCAAACAGCTCAAAACGCTGAAAAGCACCCCTCCATACAATGAATTCATTCTCGGATGCGAGATTGTTTGTTTTGCCTTCGTGAATCCAAAGTCTTAGTGCTAAGCCTTGGCCTTTGAAACCAAGATGCTAACTTTTAGGGTTCAAGTCCCGCTTGAGCCAACAAACTTTTGCAGATCTAACTTGTTATTTTTTTGCTTAGGTAGATCATATTTTGGTCACATTACAGTTAAATGGCATGAAATATATATTTTTATGCAAATTGATTTTGGATTCGAATTTGAAATTAATGTCTATCAAAGTACATACACAAACACAGGCCTAAACGTTGAGTATCAAGTGAAATCTGGTCATTTTGATAATGTATTAGTTACTTTTTAAATCTCAGAAAATACGTCATGTGAGGGTCAAACACTCTGTGAAGGTCAAACAGGATGTCTTGAAGAGCTACGTACTGCCGCGGCAGTCCAAGTTCAATATGACATTTACGTTTGCAATTGACAGAGTCTTTTTGGCCTTGGTAATACTGAAATCGTGACTTTTAAAATTCGTCTGAACGAACTATTGACTTCATACATACATGTATTGCATATATTTGTCATACATATCATCACCATACATCGCTGAATCCGTTTGTCGTCGCTTTGCGACTATATTTAAGGATTCAGCCATAAGGCTGAATCCTTATTGTTATTGGCGTGTTTATTATTAAGGATTCAGCTTGAAAAGCTGAATCCTTATTGTTATTGGCGTGTTTATTATTTTTATTGTTCCCAGAATTTTGTGAGCAGGATTCAGCCCAAACGGCTGATGCTATTGAAGCCAAATTTCACAGGCTGGTAGAGCTTGTTGAGGAATGGCGACAATAAGCTTTTGGGCCAAATCGGTCCATACATTAAAGGTCCAGTTCGATTCCAAAATCGAAAATTTAACATTGATTTTTTTTTCAAAATGCACTTAGAGACCTAATTTTTTTTTTAAAATGTGCGCAATCAAAAATGCTGCAAAAAACGAAATCATGGCAAATTCGTAGGTCACGTGGTTTGGCCGCCATCTTGAATTTTCTGCATTTTTTTCAAAAGTCCGACCCCAGGCACATTTCAGGAATCACCACTCGGCAACTGCTGATACTAGAAAGTTGAAACTTACACATGATGTAGCTGAGACATTGGCCTATAACAAGTTTGTTTCAAAATTTAAAAAATCGAAATAGTTTTTTTTATAAAAATCTTCAAAGTTTGCACATTTTGCAATATTCAAGGGCAGATAACTCAAAAACCCGACCATAGAATTTGATGATTTTTGCATGAGACCTAGACATTGGCAAGGTCTTTAGGATAAAGAAATAAAATCGCTCGCGAACAGTCATTTCCGGTCAGGAGCAGAGGTCAAAGTTTGCATTTTGGAAATGTGGTGTTTCGGTGGGTATGTTTAAAACATCGTAGCAAATCAACGACGTAAGATAACACATTGTTCTATGTATCATATGAAAGCCAAAAGTCTATAGATTTTTTTAAAAATGAAAAGAAAATTCTGATTTTTTATTTACATTGAGTTACGGACCTTTGAATATTGTCAACCCTGAATGCATTTGATAACTGTATATTTGCAAAATGCGTAACTCATCAATCATCAACAGACATATCTCACGAACCATTTGAGATACTTTTATAATTTTTATGTCAACTTGTAGAGAAAAGAATTGTCTTTATTTCCATGTATCATTTGTCTATGCGCGCACAGAAATGAAGAAGCGGTGCGCGCTCTACTTGCGCTCCGGCGTTCGCTAATTGAACTTGTATTTAACTCGCGCACCTTGCGGCACTCATACCTCACGAACCATTAGAGATAATTTTATAATTTTTATATCAACTTGTAGAGAAAAGAATTGTCTTCATTTCCATGTATCATATGTCTATGCGCGGACAGGAATAAAGAAGCGGCAAGCGAAATATAAGACATCGTTCACACGCGCTAGTTGCGCTCCGGCTATCGCTAATATAACTTGCATTTACCTCGCGCACCTTGCGGCATTCATATCTCACGAACCATTAGAGATAATTTTATAATTTTTATATCAACTCGTAGAGAAAAGAAATGTCTTCATTTCCTTGTATCATACGGTGAGTGCCGTCGGTTAATTTGAGGGATAAAATAGAAAAACTTTACACTGATAGATCACATTGTCAATTAAACTCTTTGTTGGGGACTGACAATAAATTGTCCAAGTGCGTCTCATACACTTTGATAGCCTTTGTGGTCAAGATTTAGTTTCAAGACCAAAGGCACGGGTGGGTGCGTAGGTAGGTACAAGCAAGTGTACCTTCCCTTAATTGAAAAGGGCATAATGACGGCCACTATCAGCTCTCGGGCTCTCGGGCTCTTGGTCATTAGATAAAGGGAGGCCGTCCTGATTCCTGCCTAAATGCTCGGCAGATTCCACTGGCAAGGGTGTGACGTCCTCGATTAACTCTTTTTTCCAAAATGCCTGTCGCCCTCTTGAACTTTGAAATATGCATTTCCTCCCGGCCGCATGTTCTACACTTTGTGCTTGTAGACATTTCATGCAAACACGCTGTCCAGTCATGTACATTCGATTTTGGTCACTAAATCCGTGCATACGGCCACGGGACACCGGAAGACGTCGCTACAACGTTCTCTGAACTCAGAACAGCGCTAGCCTCGCTAGACATCGTATTTTCGACCTAAAACAACACACCAAGGAGCTCGAAATGGTCAAAAGCACGCTCTGACCTCAAACAACACATCAAACAGCTCAAAACGCTTAAAAGCACCCCTCCATACAATGAATTCATTCTCGGATGCGAGATTGTTTGTTTTGCCTTCGTGAATCCAAAGTCTTAGTGCTAAGCCTTGGCCTTTGAAACCAAGATGCTAACTTTTAGGGTTCAAGTCCCGCTTGAGCCAACAAACTTTTGCAGATCTAACTTGTTATTTTTTTGCTTAGGTAGAACATATTTTGGTCACATTACAGTTAAATGGCATGAAATATATATTTTTATGCAAATTGATTTTGGATTCGAATTTGAAATTAATGTCTATCAAAGTACATACACAAACACAGGCCTAAACGTTGAGTATCAAGTGAATTCTGGTCATTTTGATAATGTATTAGTTCCTTTTTAAATCTCAGAAAAATACGTCATGTGAAGGTCAAACACTCTGTGAAGGTCAAACAGGATGTCTTGAAGAGCTAAGTACTGCCGCGGCAGTCCTAGTTCAATATGACATTTACGTTAGCAATTGACAGAGTCTTTTTGGCCTTGGTAATACTGAAATCGTGACTTTTAAAATTCGTCTGAACGAACTATTGACTTCATACATACATGCAGTGCATATATTTGTCATACATATCATCACCATACATCGCTGAATCCGTTTGTCGTCGCTTTGCGACTATATTTTTTTTTATTATTATTATTATTATTATTCCACGATTTTTGTGGTCAACTTTCAGCCCAAACGGCTGATGCTATCAAAGCCAAATTTCACAGGCTGGTAGACCTTGTTGAGGAATGGCGACAATAAGCTTTTGGGCCAAATCGGTCCATACATTAAAGGTCCAGTTCGAATCCAAAATCGAAAATTTAACATTGATTTTTTTTTCAAAATGCACTTAGAGACCTAATTTTTTTTTTAAAAGATGCGCAATAAAAAATGCTGCATAAAACGAAATCATGGCAAATTCGTAGGTCACGTGGTTTGTCCGCCATCTTGCTTTTAGTGCATTTTCGACCATCTCTGACCCCACCCACCTTTGAAAACCTTCTTCTCTGAAGATACTTGCACTAGAGAGCTGAAATTTATACTCAATGTAGCTGAAGCATTGTAGTTCTGAGTTTGACTTGTACAAAGTCCTAACATTAATACTTTTCTTGCTGTGATTTTTCAAAGTTGACCAAAATCTAAAAATCGCAAACTTCAAGGGCAGATAACTCAAAAACCAGACCATAGAATTTTATGATTTTTGCATGAGCGCTAGACATTGGCAAGGTCCTTAAAATAAAAGAATAAAATCGCTCGCGAACAGTCATTTCCGGTCAGGGTCAGAGGTCAAACTTTGCATTTTGGAAATGTGGTGTTTTGGTGGGTATGTTTGAAATATCGTAGCGAATCAACTGCGTACGATAACGCTTTGTTCTATACATCATATGGAAGCCAAAAGCCTATAGATTTTTTAAAATTTGACAGAAAATTTCTATATTTGTTTTACATTGAGTTACGACCCTTTGAATATTGTCAATTCTGCTTTCGTTTTGAATGCTTAGGATAAAGGTATGTTAAAAAAGTCGTTACTCATCAGTGACAGGAGACAAATCATTGTTCCATATATCATTAGAAAGCCAAAAGAATACACTATCTTTTAAAAATTAACAATAAATTCAGTTACTTCATTTACATTTAGTTACGGACCTTTGAATATTGTCAACCCTGAATGCATTTGATAACTGTATATTTGCAAAATGCGTAACTCATCAATCAACAACAGACATATCTCACGAACCATTAGAGATAATTTTATAATTTTTATATCAACTTGTAGAGAAAAGAATTGTCTTTATTTCCTTGTATCATACGGTGAGTGCCGTCGGTTAATTTGAGGAATAAAATAGAAAAACTTTACACTGATAGATCACATTGCCAATTCAACTCTTTGTTGGGGACTGACAATAAATTGTCTAAGTGCGTCTCATACACTTTGAAAGCCTTTGTGGTCAAGATTTATTTTCAAGACCACAGGCACGGGTCGGTGCGTAGGTAGGTACAAGCAAGTGTACCTTCCCTTAATTGAAAAGGGCATAATGACGGCCACTATCAGCTCTCGGGCTCTCGGGCTCTTGGTCATTAGATAAAGGGAGGCCGTCCTGATTCCTGCCTAAATGCTCGGCAGATTCCACTGGCAAGGGTGTGACGTCCTCGATTAACTCTTTTTTCCAAAATGCCTGTCGTCCTCCTGAACTTTGAAATATGCATTTCCTCCCGGCCGCATGTTCTACACTTTGTGCTGTGTAGACATTTCATGCAAACACGCTGTCCAGTCATGTACATTCGATTTTGGTCACTAAATCCGTGCATACGGCCACGGGACACCGGAAGACGTCGCTACAACGTTCTCTGAACTCAGAACAGCGCTAGCCTCGCTAGACATCGTATTTTCGACCTAAAACAACACACCAAGGAGCTCGAAATGGTCAAAAGCACGCTCTGACCTCAAACAACACATCAAACAGCTCAAAACGCTGAAAAGCACCCCTCCATACAATGAATTCATTCTCGGATGCGAGATTGTTTGTTTTGCCTTCGTGAATCCAAAGTCTTAGTGCTAAGCCTTGGCCTTTGAAACCAAGATGCTAACTTTTAGGGTTCAAGTCCCGCTTGAGCCAACAAACTTTTGCAGATCTAACTTGTTATTTTTTTGCTTAGGTAGATCATATTTTGGTCACATTACAGTTAAATGGCATGAAATATATATTTTTATGCAAATTGATTTTGGATTCGAATTTGAAATTAATGTCTATCAAAGTACATACACAAACACAGGCCTAAACGTTGAGTATCAAGTGAAATCTGGTCATTTTGATAATGTATTAGTTACTTTTTAAATCTCAGAAAATACGTCATGTGAGGGTCAAACACTCTGTGAAGGTCAAACAGGATGTCTTGAAGAGCTACGTACTGCCGCGGCAGTCCAAGTTCAATATGACATTTACGTTTGCAATTGACAGAGTCTTTTTGGCCTTGGTAATACTGAAATCGTGACTTTTAAAATTCGTCTGAACGAACTATTGACTTCATACATACATGTATTGCATATATTTGTCATACATATCATCACCATACATCGCTGAATCCGTTTGTCGTCGCTTTGCGACTATATTTAAGGATTCAGCCATAAGGCTGAATCCTTATTGTTATTGGCGTGTTTATTATTTTTTTTATTATTATTATTATTATTATTCCACGATTTTTGTGGTCAACTTTCAGCCCAAACGGCTGATGCTATCAAAGCCAAATTTCACAGGCTGGTAGACCTTGTTGAGGAATGGCGACAATAAGCTTTTGGGCCAAATCGGTCCATACATTAAAGGTCCAGTTCGAATCCAAAATCGAAAATTTAACATTGATTTTTTTTTCAAAATGCACTTAGAGACCTAATTTTTTTTTTAAAAGATGCGCAATAAAAAATGCTGCATAAAACGAAATCATGGCAAATTCGTAGGTCACGTGGTTTGTCCGCCATCTTGCTTTTAGTGCATTTTCGACCATCTCTGACCCCACCCACCTTTGAAAACCTTCTTCTCTGAAGATACTTGCACTAGAGAGCTGAAATTTATACTCAATGTAGCTGAAGCATTGTAGTTCTGAGTTTGACTTGTACAAAGTCCTAACATTAATACTTTTCTTGCTGTGATTTTTCAAAGTTGACCAAAATCTAAAAATCGCAAACTTCAAGGGCAGATAACTCAAAAACCAGACCATAGAATTTTATGATTTTTGCATGAGCGCTAGACATTGGCAAGGTCCTTAAAATAAAAGAATAAAATCGCTCGCGAACAGTCATTTCCGGTCAGGGTCAGAGGTCAAACTTTGCATTTTGGAAATGTGGTGTTTTGGTGGGTATGTTTGAAATATCGTAGCGAATCAACTGCGTACGATAACGCTTTGTTCTATACATCATATGGAAGCCAAAAGCCTATAGATTTTTTAAAATTTGACAGAAAATTTCTATATTTGTTTTACATTGAGTTACGACCCTTTGAATATTGTCAATTCTGCTTTCGTTTTGAATGCTTAGGATAAAGGTATGTTAAAAAAGTCGTTACTCATCAGTGACAGGAGACAAATCATTGTTCCATATATCATTAGAAAGCCAAAAGAATACACTATCTTTTAAAAATTAACAATAAATTCAGTTACTTCATTTACATTTAGTTACGGACCTTTGAATATTGTCAACCCTGAATGCATTTGATAACTGTATATTTGCAAAATGCGTAACTCATCAATCAACAACAGACATATCTCACGAACCATTAGAGATAATTTTATAATTTTTATATCAACTTGTAGAGAAAAGAATTGTCTTTATTTCCTTGTATCATACGGTGAGTGCCGTCGGTTAATTTGAGGAATAAAATAGAAAAACTTTACACTGATAGATCACATTGCCAATTCAACTCTTTGTTGGGGACTGACAATAAATTGTCTAAGTGCGTCTCATACACTTTGAAAGCCTTTGTGGTCAAGATTTATTTTCAAGACCACAGGCACGGGTCGGTGCGTAGGTAGGTACAAGCAAGTGTACCTTCCCTTAATTGAAAAGGGCATAATGACGGCCACTATCAGCTCTCGGGCTCTCGGGCTCTTGGTCATTAGATAAAGGGAGGCCGTCCTGATTCCTGCCTAAATGCTCGGCAGATTCCACTGGCAAGGGTGTGACGTCCTCGATTAACTCTTTTTTCCAAAATGCCTGTCGTCCTCCTGAACTTTGAAATATGCATTTCCTCCCGGCCGCATGTTCTACACTTTGTGCTGTGTAGACATTTCATGCAAACACGCTGTCCAGTCATGTACATTCGATTTTGGTCACTAAATCCGTGCATACGGCCACGGGACACCGGAAGACGTCGCTACAACGTTCTCTGAACTCAGAACAGCGCTAGCCTCGCTAGACATCGTATTTTCGACCTAAAACAACACACCAAGGAGCTCGAAATGGTCAAAAGCACGCTCTGACCTCAAACAACACATCAAACAGCTCAAAACGCTGAAAAGCACCCCTCCATACAATGAATTCATTCTCGGATGCGAGATTGTTTGTTTTGCCTTCGTGAATCCAAAGTCTTAGTGCTAAGCCTTGGCCTTTGAAACCAAGATGCTAACTTTTAGGGTTCAAGTCCCGCTTGAGCCAACAAACTTTTGCAGATCTAACTTGTTATTTTTTTGCTTAGGTAGATCATATTTTGGTCACATTACAGTTAAATGGCATGAAATATATATTTTTATGCAAATTGATTTTGGATTCGAATTTGAAATTAATGTCTATCAAAGTACATACACAAACACAGGC
Organism: Steromphala cineraria; assembly: GCA_916613615.1. Lineage (NCBI taxonomy): Eukaryota > Metazoa > Mollusca > Gastropoda > Trochida > Trochidae > Steromphala > Steromphala cineraria. The sequence goes on from OU744721.1 coordinate 30,716,762, forward strand.
CTAAACGTTGAGTATCAAGTGAAATCTGGTCATTTTGATAATGTATTAGTTACTTTTTAAATCTCAGAAAATACGTCATGTGAGGGTCAAACACTCTGTGAAGGTCAAACAGGATGTCTTGAAGAGCTACGTACTGCCGCGGCAGTCCAAGTTCAATATGACATTTACGTTTGCAATTGACAGAGTCTTTTTGGCCTTGGTAATACTGAAATCGTGACTTTTAAAATTCGTCTGAACGAACTATTGACTTCATACATACATGTATTGCATATATTTGTCATACATATCATCACCATACATCGCTGAATCCGTTTGTCGTCGCTTTGCGACTATATTTAAGGATTCAGCCATAAGGCTGAATCCTTATTGTTATTGGCGTGTTTATTATTTTTTTTATTATTATTATTATTATTATTCCACGATTTTTGTGGTCAACTTTCAGCCCAAACGGCTGATGCTATCAAAGCCAAATTTCACAGGCTGGTAGACCTTGTTGAGGAATGGCGACAATAAGCTTTTGGGCCAAATCGGTCCATACATTAAAGGTCCAGTTCGAATCCAAAATCGAAAATTTAACATTGATTTTTTTTTCAAAATGCACTTAGAGACCTAATTTTTTTTTTAAAAGATGCGCAATAAAAAATGCTGCATAAAACGAAATCATGGCAAATTCGTAGGTCACGTGGTTTGTCCGCCATCTTGCTTTTAGTGCATTTTCGACCATCTCTGACCCCACCCACCTTTGAAAACCTTCTTCTCTGAAGATACTTGCACTAGAGAGCTGAAATTTATACTCAATGTAGCTGAAGCATTGTAGTTCTGAGTTTGACTTGTACAAAGTCCTAACATTAATACTTTTCTTGCTGTGATTTTTCAAAGTTGACCAAAATCTAAAAATCGCAAACTTCAAGGGCAGATAACTCAAAAACCAGACCATAGAATTTTATGATTTTTGCATGAGCGCTAGACATTGGCAAGGTCCTTAAAATAAAAGAATAAAATCGCTCGCGAACAGTCATTTCCGGTCAGGGTCAGAGGTCAAACTTTGCATTTTGGAAATGTGGTGTTTTGGTGGGTATGTTTGAAATATCGTAGCGAATCAACTGCGTACGATAACGCTTTGTTCTATACATCATATGGAAGCCAAAAGCCTATAGATTTTTTAAAATTTGACAGAAAATTTCTATATTTGTTTTACATTGAGTTACGACCCTTTGAATATTGTCAATTCTGCTTTCGTTTTGAATGCTTAGGATAAAGGTATGTTAAAAAAGTCGTTACTCATCAGTGACAGGAGACAAATCATTGTTCCATATATCATTAGAAAGCCAAAAGAATACACTATCTTTTAAAAATTAACAATAAATTCAGTTACTTCATTTACATTTAGTTACGGACCTTTGAATATTGTCAACCCTGAATGCATTTGATAACTGTATATTTGCAAAATGCGTAACTCATCAATCAACAACAGACATATCTCACGAACCATTAGAGATAATTTTATAATTTTTATATCAACTTGTAGAGAAAAGAATTGTCTTTATTTCCTTGTATCATACGGTGAGTGCCGTCGGTTAATTTGAGGAATAAAATAGAAAAACTTTACACTGATAGATCACATTGCCAATTCAACTCTTTGTTGGGGACTGACAATAAATTGTCTAAGTGCGTCTCATACACTTTGAAAGCCTTTGTGGTCAAGATTTATTTTCAAGACCACAGGCACGGGTCGGTGCGTAGGTAGGTACAAGCAAGTGTACCTTCCCTTAATTGAAAAGGGCATAATGACGGCCACTATCAGCTCTCGGGCTCTCGGGCTCTTGGTCATTAGATAAAGGGAGGCCGTCCTGATTCCTGCCTAAATGCTCGGCAGATTCCACTGGCAAGGGTGTGACGTCCTCGATTAACTCTTTTTTCCAAAATGCCTGTCGTCCTCCTGAACTTTGAAATATGCATTTCCTCCCGGCCGCATGTTCTACACTTTGTGCTGTGTAGACATTTCATGCAAACACGCTGTCCAGTCATGTACATTCGATTTTGGTCACTAAATCCGTGCATACGGCCACGGGACACCGGAAGACGTCGCTACAACGTTCTCTGAACTCAGAACAGCGCTAGCCTCGCTAGACATCGTATTTTCGACCTAAAACAACACACCAAGGAGCTCGAAATGGTCAAAAGCACGCTCTGACCTCAAACAACACATCAAACAGCTCAAAACGCTGAAAAGCACCCCTCCATACAATGAATTCATTCTCGGATGCGAGATTGTTTGTTTTGCCTTCGTGAATCCAAAGTCTTAGTGCTAAGCCTTGGCCTTTGAAACCAAGATGCTAACTTTTAGGGTTCAAGTCCCGCTTGAGCCAACAAACTTTTGCAGATCTAACTTGTTATTTTTTTGCTTAGGTAGATCATATTTTGGTCACATTACAGTTAAATGGCATGAAATATATATTTTTATGCAAATTGATTTTGGATTCGAATTTGAAATTAATGTCTATCAAAGTACATACACAAACACAGGCCTAAACGTTGAGTATCAAGTGAAATCTGGTCATTTTGATAATGTATTAGTTACTTTTTAAATCTCAGAAAATACGTCATGTGAGGGTCAAACACTCTGTGAAGGTCAAACAGGATGTCTTGAAGAGCTACGTACTGCCGCGGCAGTCCAAGTTCAATATGACATTTACGTTTGCAATTGACAGAGTCTTTTTGGCCTTGGTAATACTGAAATCGTGACTTTTAAAATTCGTCTGAACGAACTATTGACTTCATACATACATGTATTGCATATATTTGTCATACATATCATCACCATACATCGCTGAATCCGTTTGTCGTCGCTTTGCGACTATATTTAAGGATTCAGCCATAAGGCTGAATCCTTATTGTTATTGGCGTGTTTATTATTTTTTTTATTATTATTATTATTATTATTCCACGATTTTTGTGGTCAACTTTCAGCCCAAACGGCTGATGCTATCAAAGCCAAATTTCACAGGCTGGTAGACCTTGTTGAGGAATGGCGACAATAAGCTTTTGGGCCAAATCGGTCCATACATTAAAGGTCCAGTTCGAATCCAAAATCGAAAATTTAACATTGATTTTTTTTTCAAAATGCACTTAGAGACCTAATTTTTTTTTTAAAAGATGCGCAATAAAAAATGCTGCATAAAACGAAATCATGGCAAATTCGTAGGTCACGTGGTTTGTCCGCCATCTTGCTTTTAGTGCATTTTCGACCATCTCTGACCCCACCCACCTTTGAAAACCTTCTTCTCTGAAGATACTTGCACTAGAGAGCTGAAATTTATACTCAATGTAGCTGAAGCATTGTAGTTCTGAGTTTGACTTGTACAAAGTCCTAACATTAATACTTTTCTTGCTGTGATTTTTCAAAGTTGACCAAAATCTAAAAATCGCAAACTTCAAGGGCAGATAACTCAAAAACCAGACCATAGAATTTTATGATTTTTGCATGAGCGCTAGACATTGGCAAGGTCCTTAAAATAAAAGAATAAAATCGCTCGCGAACAGTCATTTCCGGTCAGGGTCAGAGGTCAAACTTTGCATTTTGGAAATGTGGTGTTTTGGTGGGTATGTTTGAAATATCGTAGCGAATCAACTGCGTACGATAACGCTTTGTTCTATACATCATATGGAAGCCAAAAGCCTATAGATTTTTTAAAATTTGACAGAAAATTTCTATATTTGTTTTACATTGAGTTACGACCCTTTGAATATTGTCAATTCTGCTTTCGTTTTGAATGCTTAGGATAAAGGTATGTTAAAAAAGTCGTTACTCATCAGTGACAGGAGACAAATCATTGTTCCATATATCATTAGAAAGCCAAAAGAATACACTATCTTTTAAAAATTAACAATAAATTCAGTTACTTCATTTACATTTAGTTACGGACCTTTGAATATTGTCAACCCTGAATGCATTTGATAACTGTATATTTGCAAAATGCGTAACTCATCAATCAACAACAGACATATCTCACGAACCATTAGAGATAATTTTATAATTTTTATATCAACTTGTAGAGAAAAGAATTGTCTTTATTTCCTTGTATCATACGGTGAGTGCCGTCGGTTAATTTGAGGAATAAAATAGAAAAACTTTACACTGATAGATCACATTGCCAATTCAACTCTTTGTTGGGGACTGACAATAAATTGTCTAAGTGCGTCTCATACACTTTGAAAGCCTTTGTGGTCAAGATTTATTTTCAAGACCACAGGCACGGGTCGGTGCGTAGGTAGGTACAAGCAAGTGTACCTTCCCTTAATTGAAAAGGGCATAATGACGGCCACTATCAGCTCTCGGGCTCTCGGGCTCTTGGTCATTAGATAAAGGGAGGCCGTCCTGATTCCTGCCTAAATGCTCGGCAGATTCCACTGGCAAGGGTGTGACGTCCTCGATTAACTCTTTTTTCCAAAATGCCTGTCGTCCTCCTGAACTTTGAAATATGCATTTCCTCCCGGCCGCATGTTCTACACTTTGTGCTGTGTAGACATTTCATGCAAACACGCTGTCCAGTCATGTACATTCGATTTTGGTCACTAAATCCGTGCATACGGCCACGGGACACCGGAAGACGTCGCTACAACGTTCTCTGAACTCAGAACAGCGCTAGCCTCGCTAGACATCGTATTTTCGACCTAAAACAACACACCAAGGAGCTCGAAATGGTCAAAAGCACGCTCTGACCTCAAACAACACATCAAACAGCTCAAAACGCTGAAAAGCACCCCTCCATACAATGAATTCATTCTCGGATGCGAGATTGTTTGTTTTGCCTTCGTGAATCCAAAGTCTTAGTGCTAAGCCTTGGCCTTTGAAACCAAGATGCTAACTTTTAGGGTTCAAGTCCCGCTTGAGCCAACAAACTTTTGCAGATCTAACTTGTTATTTTTTTGCTTAGGTAGATCATATTTTGGTCACATTACAGTTAAATGGCATGAAATATATATTTTTATGCAAATTGATTTTGGATTCGAATTTGAAATTAATGTCTATCAAAGTACATACACAAACACAGGCCTAAACGTTGAGTATCAAGTGAAATCTGGTCATTTTGATAATGTATTAGTTACTTTTTAAATCTCAGAAAATACGTCATGTGAGGGTCAAACACTCTGTGAAGGTCAAACAGGATGTCTTGAAGAGCTACGTACTGCCGCGGCAGTCCAAGTTCAATATGACATTTACGTTTGCAATTGACAGAGTCTTTTTGGCCTTGGTAATACTGAAATCGTGACTTTTAAAATTCGTCTGAACGAACTATTGACTTCATACATACATGTATTGCATATATTTGTCATACATATCATCACCATACATCGCTGAATCCGTTTGTCGTCGCTTTGCGACTATATTTAAGGATTCAGCCATAAGGCTGAATCCTTATTGTTATTGGCGTGTTTATTATTTTTTTTATTATTATTATTATTATTATTCCACGATTTTTGTGGTCAACTTTCAGCCCAAACGGCTGATGCTATCAAAGCCAAATTTCACAGGCTGGTAGACCTTGTTGAGGAATGGCGACAATAAGCTTTTGGGCCAAATCGGTCCATACATTAAAGGTCCAGTTCGAATCCAAAATCGAAAATTTAACATTGATTTTTTTTTCAAAATGCACTTAGAGACCTAATTTTTTTTTTAAAAGATGCGCAATAAAAAATGCTGCATAAAACGAAATCATGGCAAATTCGTAGGTCACGTGGTTTGTCCGCCATCTTGCTTTTAGTGCATTTTCGACCATCTCTGACCCCACCCACCTTTGAAAACCTTCTTCTCTGAAGATACTTGCACTAGAGAGCTGAAATTTATACTCAATGTAGCTGAAGCATTGTAGTTCTGAGTTTGACTTGTACAAAGTCCTAACATTAATACTTTTCTTGCTGTGATTTTTCAAAGTTGACCAAAATCTAAAAATCGCAAACTTCAAGGGCAGATAACTCAAAAACCAGACCATAGAATTTTATGATTTTTGCATGAGCGCTAGACATTGGCAAGGTCCTTAAAATAAAAGAATAAAATCGCTCGCGAACAGTCATTTCCGGTCAGGGTCAGAGGTCAAACTTTGCATTTTGGAAATGTGGTGTTTTGGTGGGTATGTTTGAAATATCGTAGCGAATCAACTGCGTACGATAACGCTTTGTTCTATACATCATATGGAAGCCAAAAGCCTATAGATTTTTTAAAATTTGACAGAAAATTTCTATATTTGTTTTACATTGAGTTACGACCCTTTGAATATTGTCAATTCTGCTTTCGTTTTGAATGCTTAGGATAAAGGTATGTTAAAAAAGTCGTTACTCATCAGTGACAGGAGACAAATCATTGTTCCATATATCATTAGAAAGCCAAAAGAATACACTATCTTTTAAAAATTAACAATAAATTCAGTTACTTCATTTACATTTAGTTACGGACCTTTGAATATTGTCAACCCTGAATGCATTTGATAACTGTATATTTGCAAAATGCGTAACTCATCAATCAACAACAGACATATCTCACGAACCATTAGAGATAATTTTATAATTTTTATATCAACTTGTAGAGAAAAGAATTGTCTTTATTTCCTTGTATCATACGGTGAGTGCCGTCGGTTAATTTGAGGAATAAAATAGAAAAACTTTACACTGATAGATCACATTGCCAATTCAACTCTTTGTTGGGGACTGACAATAAATTGTCTAAGTGCGTCTCATACACTTTGAAAGCCTTTGTGGTCAAGATTTATTTTCAAGACCACAGGCACGGGTCGGTGCGTAGGTAGGTACAAGCAAGTGTACCTTCCCTTAATTGAAAAGGGCATAATGACGGCCACTATCAGCTCTCGGGCTCTCGGGCTCTTGGTCATTAGATAAAGGGAGGCCGTCCTGATTCCTGCCTAAATGCTCGGCAGATTCCACTGGCAAGGGTGTGACGTCCTCGATTAACTCTTTTTTCCAAAATGCCTGTCGTCCTCCTGAACTTTGAAATATGCATTTCCTCCCGGCCGCATGTTCTACACTTTGTGCTGTGTAGACATTTCATGCAAACACGCTGTCCAGTCATGTACATTCGATTTTGGTCACTAAATCCGTGCATACGGCCACGGGACACCGGAAGACGTCGCTACAACGTTCTCTGAACTCAGAACAGCGCTAGCCTCGCTAGACATCGTATTTTCGACCTAAAACAACACACCAAGGAGCTCGAAATGGTCAAAAGCACGCTCTGACCTCAAACAACACATCAAACAGCTCAAAACGCTGAAAAGCACCCCTCCATACAATGAATTCATTCTCGGATGCGAGATTGTTTGTTTTGCCTTCGTGAATCCAAAGTCTTAGTGCTAAGCCTTGGCCTTTGAAACCAAGATGCTAACTTTTAGGGTTCAAGTCCCGCTTGAGCCAACAAACTTTTGCAGATCTAACTTGTTATTTTTTTGCTTAGGTAGATCATATTTTGGTCACATTACAGTTAAATGGCATGAAATATATATTTTTATGCAAATTGATTTTGGATTCGAATTTGAAATTAATGTCTATCAAAGTACATACACAAACACAGGCCTAAACGTTGAGTATCAAGTGAAATCTGGTCATTTTGATAATGTATTAGTTACTTTTTAAATCTCAGAAAATACGTCATGTGAGGGTCAAACACTCTGTGAAGGTCAAACAGGATGTCTTGAAGAGCTACGTACTGCCGCGGCAGTCCAAGTTCAATATGACATTTACGTTTGCAATTGACAGAGTCTTTTTGGCCTTGGTAATACTGAAATCGTGACTTTTAAAATTCGTCTGAACGAACTATTGACTTCATACATACATGTATTGCATATATTTGTCATACATATCATCACCATACATCGCTGAATCCGTTTGTCGTCGCTTTGCGACTATATTTAAGGATTCAGCCATAAGGCTGAATCCTTATTGTTATTGGCGTGTTTATTATTTTTTTTATTATTATTATTATTATTATTCCACGATTTTTGTGGTCAACTTTCAGCCCAAACGGCTGATGCTATCAAAGCCAAATTTCACAGGCTGGTAGACCTTGTTGAGGAATGGCGACAATAAGCTTTTGGGCCAAATCGGTCCATACATTAAAGGTCCAGTTCGAATCCAAAATCGAAAATTTAACATTGATTTTTTTTTCAAAATGCACTTAGAGACCTAATTTTTTTTTTAAAAGATGCGCAATAAAAAATGCTGCATAAAACGAAATCATGGCAAATTCGTAGGTCACGTGGTTTGTCCGCCATCTTGCTTTTAGTGCATTTTCGACCATCTCTGACCCCACCCACCTTTGAAAACCTTCTTCTCTGAAGATACTTGCACTAGAGAGCTGAAATTTATACTCAATGTAGCTGAAGCATTGTAGTTCTGAGTTTGACTTGTACAAAGTCCTAACATTAATACTTTTCTTGCTGTGATTTTTCAAAGTTGACCAAAATCTAAAAATCGCAAACTTCAAGGGCAGATAACTCAAAAACCAGACCATAGAATTTTATGATTTTTGCATGAGCGCTAGACATTGGCAAGGTCCTTAAAATAAAAGAATAAAATCGCTCGCGAACAGTCATTTCCGGTCAGGGTCAGAGGTCAAACTTTGCATTTTGGAAATGTGGTGTTTTGGTGGGTATGTTTGAAATATCGTAGCGAATCAACTGCGTACGATAACGCTTTGTTCTATACATCATATGGAAGCCAAAAGCCTATAGATTTTTTAAAATTTGACAGAAAATTTCTATATTTGTTTTACATTGAGTTACGACCCTTTGAATATTGTCAATTCTGCTTTCGTTTTGAATGCTTAGGATAAAGGTATGTTAAAAAAGTCGTTACTCATCAGTGACAGGAGACAAATCATTGTTCCATATATCATTAGAAAGCCAAAAGAATACACTATCTTTTAAAAATTAACAATAAATTCAGTTACTTCATTTACATTTAGTTACGGACCTTTGAATATTGTCAACCCTGAATGCATTTGATAACTGTATATTTGCAAAATGCGTAACTCATCAATCAACAACAGACATATCTCACGAACCATTAGAGATAATTTTATAATTTTTATATCAACTTGTAGAGAAAAGAATTGTCTTTATTTCCTTGTATCATACGGTGAGTGCCGTCGGTTAATTTGAGGAATAAAATAGAAAAACTTTACACTGATAGATCACATTGCCAATTCAACTCTTTGTTGGGGACTGACAATAAATTGTCTAAGTGCGTCTCATACACTTTGAAAGCCTTTGTGGTCAAGATTTATTTTCAAGACCACAGGCACGGGTCGGTGCGTAGGTAGGTACAAGCAAGTGTACCTTCCCTTAATTGAAAAGGGCATAATGACGGCCACTATCAGCTCTCGGGCTCTCGGGCTCTTGGTCATTAGATAAAGGGAGGCCGTCCTGATTCCTGCCTAAATGCTCGGCAGATTCCACTGGCAAGGGTGTGACGTCCTCGATTAACTCTTTTTTCCAAAATGCCTGTCGTCCTCCTGAACTTTGAAATATGCATTTCCTCCCGGCCGCATGTTCTACACTTTGTGCTGTGTAGACATTTCATGCAAACACGCTGTCCAGTCATGTACATTCGATTTTGGTCACTAAATCCGTGCATACGGCCACGGGACACCGGAAGACGTCGCTACAACGTTCTCTGAACTCAGAACAGCGCTAGCCTCGCTAGACATCGTATTTTCGACCTAAAACAACACACCAAGGAGCTCGAAATGGTCAAAAGCACGCTCTGACCTCAAACAACACATCAAACAGCTCAAAACGCTGAAAAGCACCCCTCCATACAATGAATTCATTCTCGGATGCGAGATTGTTTGTTTTGCCTTCGTGAATCCAAAGTCTTAGTGCTAAGCCTTGGCCTTTGAAACCAAGATGCTAACTTTTAGGGTTCAAGTCCCGCTTGAGCCAACAAACTTTTGCAGATCTAACTTGTTATTTTTTTGCTTAGGTAGATCATATTTTGGTCACATTACAGTTAAATGGCATGAAATATATATTTTTATGCAAATTGATTTTGGATTCGAATTTGAAATTAATGTCTATCAAAGTACATACACAAACACAGGCCTAAACGTTGAGTATCAAGTGAAATCTGGTCATTTTGATAATGTATTAGTTACTTTTTAAATCTCAGAAAATACGTCATGTGAGGGTCAAACACTCTGTGAAGGTCAAACAGGATGTCTTGAAGAGCTACGTACTGCCGCGGCAGTCCAAGTTCAATATGACATTTACGTTTGCAATTGACAGAGTCTTTTTGGCCTTGGTAATACTGAAATCGTGACTTTTAAAATTCGTCTGAACGAACTATTGACTTCATACATACATGTATTGCATATATTTGTCATACATATCATCACCATACATCGCTGAATCCGTTTGTCGTCGCTTTGCGACTATATTTGTCCTTATTATTCACTGCTCACTATTCTCTCATTTAGACTCTCACTCTGTCTTTGAGGTCATCAAACTTTTAATAAAAAAAATGCTGACAAACGACTTCCCAGAGAGATCAGGGTTTATAAAACATTCATTCTTAGTCCGTTTAGCAGCTCTTTCTCTGTACCTGCGAAAATAGGAAATTTGTATCATGCTTTTATGTGAAATCATTCACAAATATTTGTAAAATGACAATAAATGCAATGGTTATTTGTGTGATTCACAAAGATGATATAATGTCTTGATATCTAATTGATGCTATTTTACAACAATTACAAAATCGAAAATGTTAAGTGAAAAAAGTATAAGAGAGAAAGATACAATACTCGCTTATATAGAACAAATACGAGGATATCGTATTAGTTAATTCAAGATTGTACAAGTACAAGTATCACCAATACAATAATGTGTAATAATAATAATAATAATAATAATAATTAGGGTATTTATATAGCGCACATATCCACACCGAATGCATGCTCAAGGCGCTCCCTGAATTATTACCCTGGTCTAACCCAAGCTGCCGTGTAAACTCGAGCACAATATTTGTTTTAAATAAATGAATGGAGAACAAGAATTTCAAGGACTCCTCAAAAGATTTTCTATTGAAAGTAGTTGCGTGACAAAAGCTTCAATTTCAAAGCGAGTTCATTTCCGAGAACGTTCAATATTCCGAGAAAACGACACGTATAATGACACGTATGTAAGCTAATAATAGCCCAGTGGGATAAGTAAGCAGTGTGTTGTTTTGTTCATCAGCTACCTGCATCAGGTGTTATCAGATATAATAGGTGAGTAACGAATATTTCAATCTTACCGAAATGCAACGTTACATTGCACAACTTCAATGCATTGATAATAGCTTACGCATATTGTTTTCTGATACATAATTCTTATAAAATGGCGTCACTCAATGAAAAAGGATTAATCAGTGTCTGCGATGATGGCCTGACGGCCGTGTAAATTTGTCACTTGCTAGTGTGTAATGCTAGTGCAAATATCATGAAATTTGATTTCGTTTGGGCGTCACTGAAATAATGTTAGCAGAACTGACAAAGGATAAACCATTATCCACTAGTAAAATAACCATTCTGGAACTTAAAAATTGGGACCTTAAAATGTCTTGCAAAAAATTTCGAATTATGTTATGATGAAATATACAAAGGATGTAATATTGTTTAACTGATACGGTCAACTATTTAGTAACATGGCAATATGTTGACATAAAATGGATCAAATTCTATTCAGTGAAAATTATCATGATCCATGTCGTTTTCGCAATGCTATGGTCATTCAAAGACATCCACAATTACATAATATTTTGAACTTGAAACCCAGGTTGGTGAACAAAGTTAGATTCTCAAATGTTGGGGTGACAAATGGGATGCAATCAGATGAACAACACCATGAAAACAAATGATAACACGTTCATTGATGTTCAATCAATTTTACAGTAATCATAATGAGAACGAGAGATGATAATTTTATGACAACATTATAGAATTATTATTATTATTTATTCTAACAATTACACCAAACACTCAAATATAACTTTTTATTTGTATAAAATTATATAAACTTTTCTATCGGTGTATTAGTTTTTGTAATAACACAACTAATGTGGCACAAATACCCCAAATGATATGTCAGCAAACACCCACACATACATAATATATATTCAGGACGACGAATTATTATGGGAGTTTTCAACACAGAAAAGGAGACGACTGGTCGCTTTGTCCTTCATAGAAACACGAATAACTTATACCAAAGAATAACTAACTTCAATGGTGACTAAGTTAAGCGATCTTGAAGTTGATATTATCATAAAAGGGAAGCATTTTCACATCATCTGTCTATGAAAGTAGATGTTTATCACAACTTACAGACCATAGAAACATTCAACAACAACAATATTATACAAACGTCTATTATCCAGAATACTCTTGGGATCAATATACAGAGACCATTTCATCGATTTAGAACAATTAAAAATACGCAAACATAACAAGTCATTAATAGTTTAATAATTTTGTAATTGTTTGTTTCATTATTTCAAGAAAATATTTTTACATTTACAAGTTATGCATCTCTATAACATAACATGGAAAGAGGACTTTAAATTTATTACATTAGCTTTTGAATGGTTTTTTTGTTAACTTCATCTTTCCATCTATAGATCTATCTTTTTATTATTTTCTGTTAACATTCTATTGCATTGAATCGTATTAAGTATCAACGTCCCTTGTATTTATAATGACATTTTAAATACCGTAACTATCAAATAGTCATAAACTAATGTTTTAGAAATTTCTATTAAAAAGCAAACCACTGCATATATGACTTATCACAAATGATACTTTCAAATATCCATCTATAAATCAATGTTTTTAAAATCGTAGAATATTAATGCATACGTAAGCATATCGTAAAGAGTGCATGTTACTACCTGTTCAGTTCTTTTTTTTGGGGAAAGAAAAAGAGAAAATAGCATAGTGTCAGGGTTTTCCCGCAACATGACTCAACAAGATTAGACAAGTTATAAGAAGGTTGAGTTGTTCAAAGAAATTATATTGAACAGTCCACCAGTGACAAGCATTCTTCGTCTACTGCTCTCGGGAATCCAAGGTAATTTGAGTTTAATTTTTCAACAATGTTATTATCATTAACCAGACATGGTGTTGAATTTCATCAATTTATTCGAATGAGTACCATTGCTTCTTTTTGAAGTTTGGCGTTGCTTTTAGGTGTTAATGTTAAACGCGTTTTATATTGTGAATCATGCATCATCATACACAGTGTCACTTCGAAGTACGATCTTATTACAAATCTCATTAGATAGCAAAGAAAACATTTTAAAGTTTCTTATGAATTTGCCGACTCAAACTATTTGGAACTAAAACTTATCAATAAGGTGGTTGATAGCCTAAAGTTAAACAACCCTCTGTAATCGAGCCTAATCGTCCACTATAGTGTGGAATGCTATCTCTGAGTTTTCGAGAATGAATATAGACCTTCTCTACTACTTTAAGAAATTCAGCAAACGTTTTTTCAACGTCTCCAAATATCAAAATACTCAACTGTTTGATCAATCACAATGTAGGCTATATAGCTTAGTTCGACATTGTGATATCAGCATTGTAAATTTTAAAATAGAAAGGTGACAAATTGTTACAGTGGCTTTGAAGTAAACTGCGATGACAAAAAGAAAACAGAAGTGATAAGTGATTGATTCTATATATCATGAAGCTAGTGATGAAATCAAGGTTTAACCGCAGACATACTGTGGATAGATTTAAAAAATAATATTTTCTTCACCTTTGGATAAAATAGATTAAATACTTCATAATCGGAGAAAATAATTCAGTACTAAAAAACTGCTAATGCGTAAGGATGATACAGAAAGCTTATTTATATTTGGAATAAATGAATGTAAATGAATATTGATGAACATTAATATGCCCAAAGCCCAACGAGTGTCATCTCATGCTACTTATACTCTGTTAATACGTTACATTTATTAGAGATCAATATAAAATTCAAACGATTAAACAGTTTAGCTACAAATTTAACCATGATTTAAAAACTTATAGTGGCGTGTGTTTGAGCATTGTTATTATTGTATCATTTACCTTCTTATGTTGATGTCGTTAAGGTATTCAAAGTTTTAATCAAGAAATGTTAACAAAAGGTTTCATGGACACATCAGGGTAATCGGGTTTTACAACAATCTGTTAAACAGCTGTTTTTTTGTACCTGCGATAATAAAACATTTTTAGTATGCTTTTACGTGAAAGTATTGACACATCGTTTTTTCATATGTAAGATGACAATACAAAATGATTATTTATGTGATATAAAATGGAGAGATGATAAATAAATGTAACTGTACCGATTTTAAGTGGGTGTTTCACAAAATCCTAAAACTCGTGTGGAAAAGTAATAGAGAGACAAAAATCTATTTCTTGATTATTGAAAACAAATAGGCCGAGATCGTATTGGTTTTTCTATGATTGTATAAGCGTTATCAAGTTGTATGTGAACTCAAACCACGTGAATTTTGAATTGAAAGAGAACAGGTTTTTCTAGTACGGCTCATATAATATTCTTTAGAAAAACGTTGGGAGACAATTTCAAAGCAATCCCGAGGACGCCATGCTTCCGAGGAAAAACGTCAATATAACGACATGAATGTTATTGAATTAAGCCCCAGTTACAGTTAGAAGTGTGATACTTTGTTTATATATTGATTATATATATTTTATTCAAGATTTTACAAGTATCAACAAGTAATGTGTAACCTCCAGCCAAATAAGATTGAAAAAAAAAGAACAAGATGTGTATTCTTGATGCTCAACGTTTGTATAATATTGTTGTTGTTGAATGTTTCAATGGTCTTTAGGTTGTGATAAACATCTTAAGAGACCCCTTAATCGATTTACAACAATATGAAAAGCGCACATAACAAGACATTAATAGCTTGATCAAAAAAAAGGGAAAAAGGGTTTTAAATTTATTTGCTTTTGAAAGTTTTTTGTTTACTACATCTTTACATCTAGAGATCTATCATCTCATTATTTTCTGTTATCATTCTATTGCATTGGATCGTATAAGGTATGAACGTCTCTTGTATTTATAATTACAGTGTTGATATCATGACTATCAGCTAGTACATAAACCAGTTTTTAGGCAATCAGTGATTTTTATTAATAAGAATTTTTTTTTCATATAATACTCATTATTTATTGCAAATAGTTCTTTTAAATAAACATCTTAAAATAGATGTTCATGAAATCATAGAATACTAGCTAATGCTAAGGTAAGCATGTCGTAAATAGGCATAATTAGTCATTTTTTATTAATCAACCACAATTAACCAAACTTGGTGTTTGAATAATAAAATGCAATTTCAGTTTTCAAAATTAAAATTTTCGTTAAAAAGATATTTGATTTCAAAGACACTGAAAATTTAAACCAATTTGGATGAAAATGATAGTATTGGGGAATATAGTTTGTTCTGAGGTCAGCATAAAACGGGCAAATCAAAAGGAAATCGTATTCGTCTTCAACATGATTAAGATTACAGAATTTACAAATTCTCATTCCCTTTGGTATGTTAAAACATCGTCCTGTCTCTAAAGCCAAATCGTGAGATGAGCACCTGAAGCGTGCAAGTGTAATTCGAAATTTTCTAATATTCAATGAACTCAAATAGTATTCTCTGTATATATGTGATTTAAACATTCAGTAGAAAAAAAGATTTATTTGAAACTGAAAGAGACATAGACCATTCCTGTGTAAATATATCTTTCAGTCTCTGTGACACAACGTTAACAAAATGTGTATCTAACTGAACATTCTGACTCTGCCATTTTATAAGCTTAAACAAAACAGGACTATCTTGTCTTGCCAAATTTAAGTATAAGTTATCGAAATACCTGTTTAAAACTTTTTAAATACATATATATGTATAAACAATTAAAGGGTTAAATAAGAAATTGCAGATATATAGAATGCCTAGAACATTGATTTGAGCCTCAAGTGTTCAGTTGTTTTCTCCTTTAAGTAAAACCAAACTGGGCTAGAAACAGACCAAACGAACGGTAGTTCAAACATTGAATAATGAAAATTTCCATTTCTAGAAAGGTTTTTGTGATTAAAAGCTGTTAGAAAAACAGTTATTTATACATAAACTATGGAGCACCTGGATATTTTCTATTTTGATGTTTACGCAGAAAGTCAAGCATAGCATCTTTATGATTTTATATTGAAAATTATGTCGCTTTTGTCATGCTGCAAATTTTAAACATGCTTTCATCAGCCCTAAAATTATCTTTATGTATGACACATTCTATTCTGATGAGTCATGTGTCTTGTGGATTTTAAACATTTTACATTCAAGGAGTGTTTTCATGTGTAAGGAATTGTAGAATAAATAAATTATTGATTAGCAGAGATAAACTCTAAAAAAAACAAATATGGCTTTATTATGACTGTTACATGATTGCCAAAATTAATTAAATATATTTGGTAAAAGAATCAAGGGCATAAGAGTAGACAATAAACAATTACGTCAGAGTTGTTAATTGTATAAGCATTAGGTACATAGATAACATGTATTCGTTTTTAATTCCTAACCTTCAAAGGGTGGTCAATTCAGAGAAAGAAAAGAGAAAGAAGCTTGGTGTTGCAGAGTTCTTTGTAAAGTTTCAAATAGCTTAACAAATCATTATAAAAGTGTAAGTGACAGGAAGACGCCCACCATCTTTCACTTCTATAAAGTTTGGTTAAGGTTGATACCTGAGATCCATGTACTTGAAAATAGAGATGAATTGCATGTGATAATGATTCCACGGTTACTTTAGAACCTCTGCTTTAGGTTGTTTGCTCTTTCTGAGAAACGCATCCCTAATATTTTAAGGATTTTATGTAAATTGAGTGGCAATTGTGGACATTTAGGAGCTTAAAGTACCTAATATATCGAGAGCACTGCTGGCTTATGTAGTTCTATTTCAATTTCAGTTTTGCTTCTGTTAATTACTTTAGTAAATTACTGTACATTCAGGGGAAAAAGAAACGTTATCATATACAGATTAATCTACGAATGATAGCAGGTTTATTTCATGTCTTCAGGCGCCAACTGTACTACGAAATATCTGTTTACGCTATTGAAAATGAGAAAATTGCTTTTTTCTTTTTGTTGTTTCATCTAACAGAATGCATGAAAAATTAATTTCTATCAAGATAATTTACTTAGATAACATCTTATGTCTTAAAATTGTTAGTCCTTGAATTACATTGAAAAAGTTTATTTAGGACCCCATGTGTTTTTGAACAGTCATACAAATAAAAATATCATATTCTGATGGTTGAAATTGTGAGTGTTGATTCGCCATCCAAGAGATTCGTGGCATTTCAATTATGACAGGATTTTGTGTACTCTTTTTGAAAAGTTGTTACCGTTTCTTTTGCCCCTGTGTGTATTTTGCTACATGGTCAAATAATGGCTTTTAAATGCATTCGGTTTAAGCATTAAATGTTTTCGAGTGTTTTCAATTCATGGCATATATAAATTTAAGTCCTCTTTTGTCATCAATCTCATGATTCTAAACGTTTTTGTCTTAAGTTTAAAATAGAAATGTTATTACATTCAGTAATCACATATGACAGGAGAAGGTACACAATATATATTGGTTCAATTCGCAAAAGAATTCAAAATCTCGTCTACAAATGCAACCATCATTTAACCTCTCTTTGATATATTTGATGTGATCGAAGTTTTAATCAAAAAAACCTTACAAAACCTTTCCGAGACAAATCAGGGTATTAAGACTGGGACGAACAAATAAAATATCTTATATTTTGTTTATATCTTCAAAATATCAACTTTAGTATATCATTTTTATATCAACTTTGCGTACTCTAATTAAGTCCGCGCTTTTCAAAAATAATCTTACGCCCTTTTCTCATGCACAAATTTACATATATTAGCAAATTTACACATTATGTTAATATACATGCATGTTTAATAGTTAGTTTACTTTCTGTTCTCATGTTATGAAACAATATGATGTAATTGTCAATTACATACATCAATGATGTACAAATATTAAACAAAAAGGTAAAAATACTTGATTCTAGGGCCGGATTTCCTAATATTAAGACATTTTGCCTCAAAGGGGAGGATGGATATTCCTGGTAACAAGTAGAGGTCTTGTCCTAGGTCTAGTTCTAGAAAAGAGAGTACGGTCAGAAGAGAGGACAAAGGCTGGTGGTGTCACATTGTCAACGATATCTTTATGATGATCAGTGGATAGAAAATCTAGAATCAGACATTGGAATAGCATTGTAATTTAAAAGTGGCAGGAGTAGTTGACTATATGTATCGGCTGCAGAATACGGAACAGTTTGAAACACTTTTGGAGTAACATTGGGACATCAACAGACTGTACTGCTGTCGGCAATGTTTGAATCCATATGCCCTTGAGGTATACATCGACAAGTTTCTGGTAAATGTTCATATCTTCATAGAAAAAATAAAATTAATTTTTTAATGGAAGTTGTCCTGATATTGCAACGTCATATAGGAAAGGAGGATATAGATTTTCGTTTTTTAATGTGTTTCTAACTATACTCTTAAAATAATAATCCTTTTTTGATCAAAATTGATTTGAAAGATTGTACATTTTGATATCGTTGACTCGTTAGATTGATTGTTTTCATAACAATTATGATTGCATAGATACACGTACTAAATACCAAATTATCAAGAGTAACATAAGGTTGTATCCATGCATATAACAAAAGATGCAAATATTTGTATAAGTTATCACATATCAATATTTAGATTGAGATATCGTCTAGTCGTAGTAGGAGAAGTAGTAGCAGCAGCAGCAGCAGCAGCAGCAGTAGTAGTAGTAGTAAAAGAAGTGGTAGTAGAATTGGTAGTAGAAGTGGTAGTAGTAGAAGTGTTCATAAGAATTTGTTTTATGATAAAATTTATTTTACTAATTAACCTTGACAACTAAATGAAAAGATCTATAAAAGGTATATAAAAGAGTTATCTCCTATGGTTGTTAAATTTCATTGACGAGGTTAATTTGACTGGGAATATCTCTGTTATCCTCTGGTGACATATATTCTTATCTTTTGAATCTTAATAATAAACCCATGGTAAAAATGGTTGACACCCCCTTTGGAAAAAAGTTAATTTGAGCAGAAAATCTACTTGGGATCTGTGTAGTTGACATGACTTGTCTAGTCAAAAACTATTCGAACAAGCATATGAACTAGAAAAGGCATGCAATGCATGTGTTAAGCGCAAATGATAGTACATGAATTGTTCGTAGGAAAGGGCCTATAAATATATATATATAAATAGGGCCTAGTAGGAAAACGTCTTTAGATGAAATTTTTCATTGTAAACAAGGGTGCTGATAAGAACATTTGTTCTCTATAATAATGCCAAGACCAACACCACTTAATATCTTAAATCAAATTGTTGGAATGGTTCGGGCGGGCTCTACAAACGGCGAAATTGTTCGACAACTTCATGTCAGTAAGAGTACTGTTTAGCGAATAAAGAAACTACATAGAACCAACCAAAACGTGGTACCTAAGAACATTTCAGGACGTCCACGGAAAACTGACGCCCGACAAGACCGATTGCTGTGGAATCTGGTCCGTAGAAATCGACGTTTGTCAGCAAGAACTCTTCGTGATAGATGATGTCATATGACGAATGTTCGAGTTTCTCGGGAAACGGTAAACAAGAGGCTGCTTCAAAGAGGGAACAAGGCAAGAAGACCCCTTCGTCGACCCAAGTTAACCCAGGACCATAAGCGCTTGCGACGTGACTGGGCTGTACGTCACCGCAACGTAAGGTTGCAACATTGGCGTCACGTTTACAGATGAATCGCGGTTCTTGCTTTATCGGGTTGATGGTCGAGTGAGAGCACGGAGGTTAGTGGGAGAACGGTTCAGGGATGATTGTGTTGATAGTGTTGTTGCCGGCTGAGGTGGATCAGTGCTTGTTTGGGGTGGAATTCATTTCAACGGAAAAATTGACCTTTTGGTGCTTGAAAGAAACGTCAACCAAGTGACATACCGTAAGGTACTGGAACAAACATTACTTCCCCATGCTCGCCAGGTCTATGGCAACAACTTTCTGCTACAGGACGACAACGCTCGCCCTCATCGAGTAGCAGCAATCAATAATTTCTTGTTGCAACAAGGTGTTGATCGGTTACCCTGGCCTGCAAAAAGTCCTGATATGAATCCGATCGAGCACATGTGGGACAGATTGGACCGTGAATTACGAAAGGTGGATCCTCCATTACAGACATTGCGTGATTTGGGCCACCATTTGGTTCAATTTTGAATGCTGTGGTTGGAGCAGATGTCAACAAGCTTATTGACAGCATGCCACGAAGAGTTGCCGCCCTTGTGGAGGCTCGAGGTGGAGCCACTCGCTATTGATCCTCATTTAACATTCATTGATATTCAGACTATCGTTTGGATAACTGTTCGGTATGCCTGACTTTCGAGTGACTTGATGACTTACTCAAACGTAATCATACAAACACTTTGTGTTTTTCTATATTTATATATTTGGTTCACTTGTAATGTGTTTATTTTGAGACAGTAAACGTACATGTACACAATTCAACATAAGATATTCAGTGCTTACACATATGACAATACAATTGAATGAATATGACCTATTGTGTTATCTATGATTGGTTTCTCTCTTATTGTTTGGGGGTGTCAACCATTTTTATCATGAGTATAACTATAGTACTAGTAATAGTAGTAGTAATAACTATAGAGTCAACCTTATTTTGAGAAAGTCATCTTTTTATAAAAGAATAAATACTTATTCTTAAAAAAGCTATTTTGTATGGATTAACTTCATATTACTTTCAAGCTTCTTTATTTCTGCATTAGTTTATATCTTTACTGCAATGCGTTAATAGAAAAACATGAAAGTAACGATTATATTCAAAAGTTAACTTAAAAGTTAAGAGTTTTAAAATAATTTTACATTCATAATTTGGTGCCCTAACGAGAGAGCTCTTCTTTAACAAATACTTGGGTGACATAGGACTTTAATGACATAATATTATTCAAGACACATATCCTAATTCCTCGATATTTTATATTAAACCTCCTTAAAAGGCGATATGCTAAATTAAGAATTTGGCCTCAGTTCAGGGATAAGCATTTGTTGCATTTAAAGTCTCACACATACTTGTTGTTGAATTGAAAGAGAACCGGTTTTTCTAGTACGGCTCATTTAATATTCTTAAGAAAATAGTTGCGAGGAGACAATTTCAAAGCAATTCCGAGGACGCCATGCCTCCGAGGAAATCGTCAGTATAACGACACGTATGTTAGCAAATTAAACCGAAAATAACAGTCTTCAACAGTATTCAAATTTATCGAATATCAACATGAGAATCAAAGAGGTATTTTATTTGGACATACAAAGTCGTTGAAATATTTTGTTGGAAACTATTTATTTCAATTAGAAATTCAAATTAATTTTTTTAAATCCATATCTTATGATTAAAATTTTCTGATATAATAACCTTTTATAATCATTCAGTGAAATAGTCGGCTTTACCTTGACAATGGATGAGAGAGATGTGTGATATCACATTAAAAAAAGTATTCTAAACAAATTCGAAAGTATTGTGAAAACAAATTAGATTACTCACATTTAACTGATAGTTTGTGACATCTTGCTTTCTTTACATACTAAACACGCCAATGGTACAGAAAATATCTGTAGTAAACAACTTACAGTTTTGCTTGGTCTCTTGAAGCCCACCATAAAGTTATTTATTGGATCCATGAAATTATCCAAATACCTTTCAATTGTAAAAATACAGCAGCAATGCCCCTTTATAGAAAATTAAGCATTTAGATTGTGATAATCTATTTCGCGTAAACTGATCTTAATGAGAAAACTTTAAAAAAAGTGAAATGGTGAAAAATACATCTTGTAATCTGTTACAAATACGAAAATACTTTTGAATTCGTATCCTATTAAGCATTTTGTCTGTTTGTATTGAATTTAATCATGTCGCAAGTTAAATGTTGGTTTTGCCTCTCTTCTTACTCACTTGATATCATTTGGATGATATAACGTTTGTTTATCTGATTTTTATCGATTATTCACTGAAAATAATCTGAAAGGCCTACAATAGATTATTGTTATTAGTTACAGGGAAATTACAGGCATTAAGTCTTTCAGAAATGGACTTTTACCACTACACCTCGGAATATGGCAAGAACGCTATCGAGAAGAGCGGAGTTATCAATCAAAGTGAAAATCCCAGTTTAGATGCTGCCTTCGGTCCAGGTTGTTATTATTATTTCTATTATTAACACTTTTTGCTTATCTGAAAAACTACCAGTAAGGTTGCATTACAACCACCACCTTATATTTAAGAATTAAGAACTTTAAGGCTTCTGGAATGAGTTCGACCCGAAAAAGTACGGGGATATGTGCTTATGCAAATGATTTCAAATATAACAATCATTTTACGGTCATCATGTAGCTAGAAATAACCATTGCACTTTGGGTTTCAAACTTTCCGTCCCAAATTTGTATATGTTTTCATAAACGTATTCAGCATATCATAATATATTTATACAATTCTTTTAAGATTTTTGACACTACTATTTTTTAAAGTTAACTTTATTTCCTGATTTTTTTAATCATTTTTATTATGTGATATAATGCTACGTATACACTATGTACGTTCTCCACGTTTGTATGAAACGGGACGAAAACGGCAAGGCCGTGATGGAACCTATCGTGTCGGATGGCGACGGGGACTGGGATAAGAAGTTAAGAACGGGAATACCGACGAGTGACCATGAAAATGCCTTTTCGGTGCAAACATATTGCCTCGTTCATCCCGTTTGGTAAACGCAGCATAACGTATTAGAACTGGAACAACGTAATAAAACGTAAACATCCATATGAAAACTTAACAATACTTACCACAACTTTGAGGCTTCCGTATCCAAACTTACAATGCTACATCCCGTTTCGACGCGTTATAACACAGTGTTGTAGGAATTGATACGGCTCCCACGGTACACTAGGTTATCATATCGTTTTAACCCGTTTAGTTAATGAAGATCTGTGCGTCGGACATATGCTCCATGTCCACTACTCTTATCCAGACGAACCTGTAATCTGCGTCCACCAATGCCTAGAGCGGAATTGAACAGAAACCTTTATAGTTATGATTCTAGCTGTCCGTGGTTGCTTGCTTTGCTATGGCTATGTGTTGTTCATCAATAGCTCCTACAGCATGATGAACATTCAATTTAGTCTCGCACAGCTTAGCAAGATCCATCCATTTGGCAGGTGTACTTGAGCAGGAGAACAATTCATCTTTGTATGTCTCTACAATGACCCTACACACCTCATGAATCAGGTGGCAGATGGAGGATTTACTTCACCTGAAGGAAAAGGAGAGTGATGAGTAATTATCACCACTGGTGAGATATCTGAGAGTCACTGCCAGTTTAAGTCCAGGCGACAGGGCACATTAGAATCTTGTTTTGAGTCTCTCGATTGCAGGTGTGAACCTTTCAAGAATCTCATCAAATGGGTCAGGAGACATCCTGACGTAGTTTAAAAGTGTTAGTAACTTCATATCTTAGTTCTCTGTTCAGAAGAGTGTTAAAGCTTATCTGAAGCTGTCTTCATCTGGTTTTGCCCAATCAATTTTATCCCACATTGTTCTCAAAGTCCTTCTTCTTCCCTCCCGTCCACCTCCGTCCGTCAGCCTGACTTGACCCATTTGCAATGTTCATGTTCCTCCGGCTTTGCTTGAATATATGCAAAAAGCAAACACGCAAATACCACATCCTCCTCATCTCGTGTCAAAATATCTCAAGATAGCATTATAGAATGAATCTCATTGAATACCATTTATATACCAACCGGTACAGGAAAGGTGCTCCAATTCAACAAATTCCTTAAATTAGGATCGTAGTCTCATCTCGTGTCAACATTTTCAAGATAGCATTAAAGAATGATTCTCATTGAAAACCATTTATATACCAACCGGTTCAGGAAAGGTGCTCCAATTCAACAAATTCCCTTACTTAGGATCGTAGGTAACATAAACAGATCTTCTTGTGACTTTTGAAACTGTGAAAGACCTAAGGTGACCCTAAGCTTAAGGTGGCTTTACACTTGCACGCATTTTGGATCCGGACTTCAAGACTTTAGTGCGTGCCAATAGACGAAGCAACATTGTTTTGAAAACAATTAAAACATTGCGTACACCCCCCATTTGCGCATTATTCAAGCACACTTCACGCATTTGCCGCAGAAAACTGCACGCAAGTGCTGCAATTTTACCCGACATTTCACGAACAATTGGCGCATAACCACGACAAAGCTGCGTTCTGTTCACGCATTTGTGCAACTGCACGCACAGGTTCGACTAATTCACGCATGCTTGTCAAGATCGTGTCCTTTTTAGTCCCGCATGGTGTACGATACTGCCCGCATTGGAGGCTTTATAAAGGCAGTACCCTAAAATCAGTTTGTCCTCTACTGTCACAGAGTGAACACCATGAATAACTTCCAAGATATCGCGCTTCTTGAAGAGAAGAGACGGTTGATGTACCTGAAATTGCATTGCTTGAAATACCCAACCTTGTCTTATCTCTATCGTGACACACAAAATTATGCACGCATTTCACGACACTAAAAGAATAAGTTACGAACAAGTTGAAACAAATTCACGAATACTTTGCGCACCTACCACGCATTGGAGTGCGTGAAGAAATAACCAAACATTTGGTTAATTCTTCGCGCATTTGCACGCATCCATGAGCAGTTCACGAATTATTCACAATAACGATATGACAAAGATACGCATTGCCACGATTGAATGCGTGCCAATGCGGATTCGAGAGTCGTGCAAGTGTAAATCCAGCTTTAGGTATCATAACCCCGTCTCTCGCGATATACCACGTACAATTTGTACATGATCTTGATAGACTGTCATAAACAAAGATGCCATTTTACAGTGCGTGCCAGAAAAACGTTTAGAGCGTAAAAAACGTGCACATAGTGTAACGTAGCATAAACATATAAATTTACTACTTTCGTAATTCTTATCATTATTAGTATTACACAATAGTAGGGACAAGAAAGTAACTTGTCGAAAGAAATGGCACTGCTGATGTTTGATTTTCTTTACAGGTGTCTATGGAACCAGCCTGTCCCCGGTCATAGGACGGGACTATTTGGCAAGAAACAATTGGGACGACGGTTTGGTGCCTACGATTGCAATGCTGGAAAAATTGAAATATGCCTTCAAGATAAAAATCCCAGCGGTGGAGGTTAAAAAAGCAGGCGGTCCACGAGATATTCTCATTTACCCTGGGGACCTTTGGCTGAACAAATATGATTGGGTTATTATAGAGGTCCCGGTTGACAGTTGTATTATCCTGTAAAAGAATTTCCTGAAACAGCTGTTTCATTCTGTAATAAACACCCCAAAACAGTTGTATCATTCTGTAAAATGACAACCTTAAAGCAGTCACATATATTAGTATATAAAATGCTACAATGTTCATTAAATAAAGGTTGAGTTTTGTGAAATAATAAATATTTGTAAAATAGTTTTCAATTGATGAAATAAAATTATGACATGTGAAATTCAACTATTTTTGCTTACTGTTATTTTATTGTTAAACAGATAATCTTTTACGACTACACTTGTTTTTAAAAAACAACAACATACTTACTGCGTGAAAAGAAACCGATTTTGTATTTATAATCCATAATGCCAAAGAATAGTTGATTAGGTAATAGCAAGCTATTTCAAAAACAAAATTGATTAGAAGCATTGTTTTTTCTAGCCATTATTTGACAAGATAGAAACAAATATTTAAGTAGACGGCATTTTGCAATAACAGATAACGTTCGGGTGGTCCTAAAGAAATTGCTTTGAGTATTTACAGATAATAAAAATAATAATAATAATAACTAGGATTGACGCGTCAATACTTAGGTCTTCAAGACTTCCTCTTTGACCTTCACACAGTGTTTGACCTTCACATGATTTTTGTCTAAGAGGTAAACAGTAACTTATTCATTATCAAAATGTCCAAATTTCACTTGATATTCAGTGTAAAAGACTTTTCAGAAAAATTCACCATGGTGACAAATGTCAGCTATGACATCATTCTTCAGAGAATATCATTCCTAGAAGCAGAAAAAATTTGTTTGAATTATCTATCACCGTTTTCCAGATACATGTGATTAAAGGCTTTTATCTAAAGTTGACTGTTTCACACCTCTGTATAGTGTAATGAAACCTAACACCTTCACTATTGATATTTTAGTGATAAGGTATATCGGAAACAATGTTGGTCTTGTTTATCCACATACAAAGATGTTTGTTTTGTTTTGATAACTGAAATAGTAATGGAGTAATGAACTTTGGAACTTTATTGAAAACACTGAAATTTGAATATTTTTAGACCCCTACTCCATGTTGGTCCCTCTAGCTCCTTAACTATCAACGTTTTTATGATAAAGTGTAACATAACAATAGTTGTGCTTGGAATAGCGCATTTGCAAATACAAGCAATTGAAAGATATCTTTGTTAATAAAGAAACTGTGGAACTTTGAAATGTGCCAAAAATAAGGATTTTCAAGAAATCGCAATATTCAAGGACCTGTCATGGACAGATTTTTTTTTATCATGACTTATTAGTATTTTTTTCTGTCTACTCATTTCATCTGCTTCACAAAACATCAACGATAAAATTTCTGTTTATGTCCACATATTTCCTTTAATATCAACTTTTATATGATAATGATCGGTAGTGAATTTCTTCAACTATCATCGTAGAACAGAATGCATCAAAAAGATTTCTTATTTGACATTTCCTCACAGAGTAATGTCCCTTTGAACGTAACAAGAACAATTACCCTTAAAAAAAATGTAAAATTTCAAGGAAAGATAACTCAAGTCACAGGTCGAAATTTAAAATTTCGCTAAGAACATTGTTTTACACAATCTTCAAGCTTTCCAACGAGCTATTACACTAGTCTGTAGGTATTGCCGTTTGT
This sequence comes from Steromphala cineraria, assembly GCA_916613615.1. NCBI lineage: Eukaryota > Metazoa > Mollusca > Gastropoda > Trochida > Trochidae > Steromphala > Steromphala cineraria. The sequence goes on from OU744721.1 coordinate 30,743,871, forward strand.
GAGGAGAAGATTTTCAAAGAGGCACACCGTCAGAACCACGAAATTTCCTAAAAAATTCAGTTTTTCGAAAAAAATATATTTATACTATGCATTCGATGGGGAATGATGTTGCCCACATTTTGGTGAAAGTTTTGTGAAATTATCTCCCATAGTTACCAAGAAATCGAGGTTTGAAGTTTTTCCTTCAAGGGGAGATAACTCGAAAACAAAATCGAAATTCAAAAATCGGGCTGGACACAAAACGAGTTCATGATACGTGCTACAAACCCTGAAAATTTCATGAAATTCGATCGAACCGTTTCTTCAGAATCTTTACCACAAAAAACGTGCAAATAATAATAAGAAAAACACGGATAATAACAATAGGTCTTCAGACCTTGTCTTGAAAATAGATGCCTTGAAGGAGCTATCGATTAAACAGCATTCATTCAGCTTTAAAATGAGCTATAGCATGCATCTGTATGTATTGCCGTTAGTGAGGAGAAGATTTTCAAAGAGGCGTACCGTCAGAACCGCGAAATGTCGCCAAAATTTCAGTTTTTCGAAAATAGAAAAAATTCTATTTATACGGCCGAAAACGGGGAGATAACTCGAAAACAAAATCGAAATTCAAAAATCGGGTTTGCGACAAAACGAGTTCATGATACGGGCTACCATCCCTGAAAGTTTCATGAAATTCGATCGAACCGTTTCTTCAGAATACTTTCCCACAAAAAACGTGCAAATAATAATAAGAAAAACACGGATAATAACAATAGGTCTTCAGACCTTGTCTTGAAAATAGATGCCTTGAAGGGGCTATCGATTAAACAGCATTCATTCAGCTTTAAAATGAGCTATAGCATGCATCTGTATGTATTGCCGTTAGTGAGGAGAAGATTTTCAAAGAGGCGTACCGTCAGAACCGCGAAATGTCGCCAAAATTTCAGTTTTTCGAAAATAGAAAAAATTCTATTTATACGGCCGAAAACGGGGAGATAACTCGAAAACAAAATCGAAATTCAAAAATCGGGTTTGCGACAAAACGAGTTCATGATACGGGCTACCATCCCTGAAAGTTTCATGAAATTCGATCGAACCGTTTCTTCAGAATACTTTCCCACAAAAAACGTGCAAATAATAATAAGAAAAACACGGATAATAACAATAGGTCTTCAGACCTTGTCTTGAAAATAGATGCCTTGAAGGGGCTATCGATTAAACAGCATTCATTCAGCTTTAAAATGAGCTATAGCATGCATCTGTATGTATTGCCGTTAGTGAGGAGAAGATTTTCAAAGAGGCGTACCGTCAGAACCGCGAAATGTCGCCAAAATTTCAGTTTTTCGAAAATAGAAAAAATTCTATTTATACGGCCGAAAACGGGGAGATAACTCGAAAACAAAATCGAAATTCAAAAATCGGGTTTGCGACAAAACGAGTTCATGATACGGGCTACCATCCCTGAAAGTTTCATGAAATTCGATCTAACCGTTTCTTCAGAATACTTTCCCACAAAAAACGTGCAAATAATAATAAGAAAAACACGGATAATAACAATAGGTCTTCAGACCTTGTCTTGAAAATAGATGCCTTGAAGGGGCTATCGATTAAACAGCATTCATTCAGCTTTAAAATGAGCTATAGCATGCATCTGTATGTATTGCCGTTAGTGAGGAGAAGATTTTCAAAGAGGCGTACCGTCAGAACCGCGAAATGTCGCCAAAATTTCAGTTTTTCGAAAATAGAAAAAATTCTATTTATACGGCCGAAAACGGGGAGATAACTCGAAAACAAAATCGAAATTCAAAAATCGGGTTTGCGACAAAACGAGTTCATGATACGGGCTACCATCCCTGAAAGTTTCATGAAATTCGATCGAACCGTTTCTTCAGAATACTTTCCCACAAAAAACGTGCAAATAATAATAAGAAAAACACGGATAATAACAATAGGTCTTCAGACCTTGTCTTGAAAATAGATGCCTTGAAGGGGCTATCGATTAAACAGCATTCATTCAGCTTTAAAATGAGCTATAGCATGCATCTGTATGTATTGCCGTTAGTGAGGAGAAGATTTTCAAAGAGGCGTACCGTCAGAACCGCGAAATGTCGCCAAAATTTCAGTTTTTCGAAAATAGAAAAAATTCTATTTATACGGCCGAAAACGGGGAGATAACTCGAAAACAAAATCGAAATTCAAAAATCGGGTTTGCGACAAAACGAGTTCATGATACGGGCTACCATCCCTGAAAGTTTCATGAAATTCGATCTAACCGTTTCTTCAGAATACTTGCCACAAAAAACGTGCAAATAATAATAAGAAAAACACGGATAATAACAATAGGTCTGAAACTTGTCTTGAAGACCTAATAATAATAATAAGAAGAAAAACACGGATAATAACTATAGGTCTTCAGACGTAGTCTTGAAGACCTAAAAACACGGATAATAACAATAGGTCTTCAGACCTTGTCTTGAAGACCTAATGATGGGTATTTATTAGGCGCACATTTCCATCCACTAGTGCATACTCAAGGTGCTACCAACATTACTACACTGGTCTAACCCAAGCTGACATAGTTGTCGCTATAAGGTCACCAACAAAACAACTCTTTTCCAGGTACCCATTTCCTGCTGGGTGAACAGAGGCACATTTTGAATAAAGTCTCTTGCCCAAAAGTGATACCACAAGTCTCTCGACTTGTGTCTCAGTGTGGGGCAGGGAATCAACCCTTTAAACAGTGAGCGAGTAACCCAGTCATCAAGCGAGCCGCGCCCGCTGTTGCTGAACTATACTGATAGCGGTAGACTGAGCATTGCACATGACCACGTGCAACGCGATTAGATAAGATCAAGCCATATTACTTAAAAATCAAAATTTTAACAAAATACACTTCCCTTGAACACACACATTCTCTCCCCACAGAGGCAGATCAAGTCATGAAATGTTGATACAGCCTATGTTCTATTACGCCGAAATCTGTGGGTTCCAGTAGTTCCCCATGGCGGGAAAAAAATGCCCCACAATCCATTTGAATTTTCTTATCAAATAAACAACGCTTCTCGCAAAGAAAGGGTGGTTCATATCACAATGACTTTGCCATGATCCAGAAGCCATAATGATGGGTCGCAGATTGCACAACTAACTTTGATTGCCTCAAATGAGGCATCTTCCATTTTATCCCACAAACTCGTACTATAGTAATATAGAAGAGGCTGTATCAACATTTCATGACGTGATCTGCCTCAGTGGGGAGAGAATGGAACACACACAGCAACTTCTGCTATCCTTTACTAAGAAGTTTCTTAGAAAAGATATCCCATTTAACTGGGGCGGATCCCATACCTACACCCCTCTTTCACTTTGGGGTGGGGGATAAAACCACACAAATAAACCACCTTAGGTTATATCATTATTGATAGCATATTCGTTTGCGATTTTTTATTTACCCAAAAAATCGAAAGGTACATTAAATAAAGGTTTTGGAACCGGATTTTCGAATCGCTGATTTGACCTTATACAAAATTTAAAAATGAAAATCTAAAAGTGTGAACTAGTTAATCACTTTATACGTTGCGTATGTAAAACGACAACACATAATTTGTATTTCTTCAAGGACTTCGATCGACTTTTGAATATATATGCTTGTTAGTCACAACATATAAAAATGAGCTGTAAGTGCAAAAGCTTACATATTAATAATTGTTAAGATCACTACGGAAGCATCCTAGTGCCACAGTGAGAATTTTTTTATCTCCTAATTAGGAGATACTATCACCTAATTAGGAGATACTAACTCCTAATTAGGACATAAGTAACTCCTAATTAGGACTTATCTATTACGGAATTAGGACTTAGTTATCACCTAATTAGGAGATACTAACTCCTAATTAGGACATACTTCCTCCTAATTAGGACATAAGTATCTCCTTATTAAGACTTCAATCAATCAAAACTTTATTCAGCATGGAGGTCATTCAAAAGTTAACCTTTTTTACTTATATACACGCCCACCTGCAGACCTATATATTTTTATCCTTTTACAAATATTTACAATGTAGTTTGATAAGTTGAATGAAATAAATGACATTATAAATATTGAATGGTGATGAGGTCTATACCTGTTTTATGGACCCTAAGAAAACAATATTGACCGAGGACAAAGTTAATGGATTTGAGGAAACAATATTGACCAAGGACGAAGTCAGAGGTCAATATTGTTTTCCTCGGGTTCATAGAAAGAGGGCTGGACCGAATTCACCAGTTCACAGTTATTTTATTACGCTTCGATACAAAAAGGAAAATACGAAAAAGACTACGTGATCTACAGCAATAAAGTTCAATTGCTTTGGGACAAGTGGACAATGACGTCATGATCAGAATCGAACCAAATTCCCTTAGTTAGTCGTAGTTTTTGTTGTCTTTTCGTTTTTGTATCTCTGAATAATAAAACAATTATGCAATGGTGAATGTTTTATTGATCTGAGGAAAACAATATTGTTTAAAAAAATGTTTTCCACGAGTCTATAAACTTTCTCCTAAACTTTTATTATTATATGAGTCTTTTATAGGATAGATCATGTATAATATACTTTTAAAGTATGGGCGTTATCGGTCATTAGAAGTTAGACCTAGCAATCACCTAATAGGTAGATAATAAGTCCTAATTAGTTGAAAGCTAAGTACTAATTAGGTGATAGCTAAGTCCTAATTAGGACTTAGTTACTCGTAATTAGGTGATAACTAACTCCTAAGTAGGTGATATCTAAGTCCTAATTAGGTGATAACTAAGTCCTAATTAGGTGATAACTAAGTCCTAATTAGGAGTTAGTATCTCCTAATTAGGAGATACTATCTCCTAATTAGGAGAAAGTATCTCCTAATTAGGTGATAAAAAAATTCTCACTGTGGCACTAGGATGCTTCCGTAGATCACTTCAGTGATTCGAACCTCATTGACATTATACGACCGTCAATATTTATTACCTTTATAACTCTATTTGGAGTGAGTAAATACACCTTATTTGTCGATTTGAAAGGCCTCCGGTTCAGTTAATAAAAATTGTATTGTATAAAATAATATTGTTTTTTTTCATTTACAGTACTTAGCTAAGATGTACAAGTTGTGAAAATGAGTAAATATATGATAAAAACTAAGGATGTGCCTTATCTGTAACGGTAAATGATAATACAAAAACAAATTAATATCAGTAAACAGTTCTGAAAATATCCAATTTACTTGACGTCGTCAAGTAAACCGTTTCCATCTTTGAAGAAATCCACAACCACATAAAACATAATAAAATGGAATTTTCTAAACAAAGTGTGAACCTAAGATGTAAAAATAGCTTTAAAATGTATACAGTGATTGAAAAATCTCTTTCCAAAGTGGTTGAAAGCTGATCAATTTTGAAGGTTTCAGAATTACGTTTGGCGAATTTGCGCGCGCCACTCGAGCCACATTGTCCGGTGTTCGATCAAAATCCCGACTTTGGATGGCCGTATTTTCGGTCGAATGTACTGATTGACCTTTAACTTGTTTTTTTTCAGTAACAGTAAGTGGTTCCCGATGTTCTAACATCGATTGCAAAATTTGACATATGTGATCCTATCAACATGATCTGTGTCTCTTTAATAGAAACAAGCTTAGAACGTATAACAGTATATTTATAAACTACTCCCTCCATCACCCATAATATTGCTCAAATGTATCTTGTTTCATTCTATCATGTTTTATATGTACTTTTTAGAACTATATTTTACGTTTAAATGGGTAAAGGTTGTCTCGTAGGTCTGAGGCCGGACATCTGTATACACTTTAGCCCATTTATATATCTTTTGGATTTATACTTTTAAGCGCATTTACTAGCATTGTATTGTATGTACAGATGTGTGACAACGGAATAAACTATTTCTTCTTCTTCTTCTATCAGTCTGCAAAATGTCTCTTAATTGTCTTATGTAGCTTCATTAAAGCATATATACAATGTAAACACATTTTGCGACAGATATTGCAGTGAGGTAACGTCTTTAACTCAGCCTGAACTAACCACGTACGGCTTGAATTATAATATCTTCCGAAATACTGCGCCAGCCATGCTTTGCAAGACTTAACTCACTCGAATGTTCATAACTCACCTCGCATCAGTTAACGGCTTGCTGGAAATGAACAACGACATTACAACGTATTTCGCTGTTGTGTTTATTCGGGTGAACTGTGTGTCACTTTCCCTAGAGGGTGCGGCCATGAGACTCCTTTGAAATTATTGAATACATGTAAGTCTTACACGGAATGTTTTGAAATTGTGTTTTCCTTATAAAAGCACATCTATTAACATATAACTCAATCTGTTCATGCATTTTGTACAGCTGTGCACAAGAAACAGAATCCATGTACTCTGTTACTTGCCCGTGAAAGATACCGCAGTGTAATATTTACATGGGCATAGTAAACAAGTGTTATATCATAATGAAGCCAGGTGTTTTACGCAGCAATCTTATTAATGTAAATATTAGCTAGTTTTAGCACATTGTAACTTTAAATTTGCTTGATTTCTAGAGTTCTAGGGCAAGTTGTAAAATATTTTTATACATTTAATACAATTTTTATGAAACTCGTAAATGATGTGGAATCAAACTTGATTTCGTTTCCTCTATGCAAAATCATTTACTCGTTTAAATGAAAAAAGCATTTGAATTGAAGGTCGTTAAGCATCCATAAAGATATCAAATGCTTATTTAAATTCAAAGAAAATGAATAATTCTTGTTGGAAATGTCCTTTTGACGAGAGTATATGAAGCTGAAAAGTATGAAAGCCAAAAGTAAAGGAACGTGTATAATGACTAATTAAACCAACATTGAATCACAGGAAGCTGAAAATAAACTATATTTAAAAGGAAATACAAGATAGATAGCAATACCCCCCTTTCCTAGCTAAGGGACGGACAGCCGCCATTTCTTTTCAATGACGCTAAATCCCGTCCTCGCACCATCAAAAATTCTACATAATGATATCTGCTCTACGGTCTGCGGTCTCTTTTAAAGCTTTCTCAGTAAATATGTACGGACAACGACTCTTGTAAACACGCGTTATCTTGCCAAAACCTCGAACAATAAATCTATTCATCTTGAACACATGATCAGTATTAGTACATGTATGCTAAATAGAAACCCAAGATATGAATTTTGAAATTCTTTCTCGTCATGCAGGTAGATTGCCGAAAATTTTTTTGACCAATCAGAATCACTTCCGCCTAGGGTGTCTGCCTGGCAGGAAATTTGACAACATTGTGCTACTGTAGAAGGGATGATGTATTGTTTTTTTATCCCACCGGAAAAAAGAACAGAAACTAAGAATTCGGTTTCCGTAGCAGAACTAAAAAACTGTTAGACCTAGCTTAATGAAAATTGATATGTGGATAAAATAGCACAGGTACAATAATCTGCTTTTTCGTATTTTCAACTTCTTTGGATCTTTATATTTGGTGACTGTATTTTTGATTCCGTTATTACAATTTGGAGCAAGTTTTATTACAATTTGGAGCAGCTTGGCCGTACAGATTTCGAAAATGACGTTATTACAATTTGGAGCTATTTTTATTACAATTTGGAGCAGTTTTTATTACAATTTGGAGCAGGTTTTACATTTTGGGGCAGTTATTACAATTTGGAGCACTACAAATGCACACATTGACTTGTCTCGTCAGGCAAACCACAACCCAGTTCTTCTTTTATACCTTATATAAATTGTCTGTAGAATTTTATTGATTGAGCATTTTCTGGGAAGAGTGAACTCTTGAGGCTAAAACAACGAGTCCAACTAAACAGTAGCACGACGTTTGATAATTATTTATTTTAAATATTTCCCTCATAATTGTAAGTTATTGCTAAATGACAGTGTCAATAATCTCAATAAACAAGCCAATAATCCATAGTCAGAGGACAAAGTATGAAGATTCACATAAAAGCCATTATCTACCTCATGTAAGAATCTCTGATTGGTTCACGTGGATAACTACTGATATCACCTTTTTGAGAGGGAGGATAAAATATTAATACCCCGCCATGAGCCAATCACCAAAAAAGCGTGCAATTTGAACTTATTTATACCCCTCTGACTAAGCGAAACTCTGACACGATTGATGATCGCGTTCCACTCGTTGCATTAAACCTTTCGTGGGAATAATAAATACCTATGGAACCCACTATGCAATGTTATAACTTATATTGGCGGCCATTTTTTTTGAAAACCTTAAATTCATTTTGTGTAAAGAAAAATAGAGCCATTGGCTCTGTAGCCAGGCTTCATCATTAAAAATGCTGTAGAGTGTTGCCAATGAGATTCCCCCTTTGTAGAGGCCACAGGGTCACCAATCATAAAATTAAGTATATAGGTGACAAGTTTTAGTTTAAGGGAATGCCCCTGTGGCCCTTATTAGGGGTCACAGGGCCACCAAAGTTACAATTTATAATCCTCACAAGCTAAGGAGTATGCACAAAAAGTTTCAGCTTTCTAGACCTTATGGTTCTGGAGAAGAAGATGAAAATAAATTTTTAGGGTTTGGCCCCTGTGGCCCTTATTAGGGTCACAGGGCCACCAAAGCTACAATTTATAATCCTCACTAGCCAAGGAGTCTGCAGTTATTACAATTTGGAGTACTACAAATGCACACATTGACTTGTCTCGTCAGGCAAACCACAATCCAGTTCTTCTTTTATACCTTATATAAATTGTCTGTAGAATTTTATTATCACATTTATTTTACATTTATTACATGTAATTACACACTTTCAATCTTAAAATTTATTGGGTGATGTTATATCAGATTGAGCTTTTTCTGGGAAGAGTGAACTCTTGAGGCTAAAACAACGAGTCCAACTAAACAGTAGCACGACGTTTGATAATTATATATTTTAAATATTTCCCTGATAATTGTAAGTTATTGCTCAATGACAGTGTCAATAATCTCAATAAACAAGCCAATAATCCATAGTCAGAGGACAAAGTATGAAGATTCACATAAAAGTCATTATCCTACCTCATGTAAGAATCTCTGATTGGTTCACGTGGATAACTACTGATATCACCTTTTTGAGCGGGAGGATAAATTATTAATACCCCGCCATGAGCCAATCACCAAAAAAGTGTGCAATTTGAACTTATTTATACCCCTCTGACTAAGCGAAGCTCTGACACGATTGATGAAGCTCTGACACGATTGATGATTGCGTTCCGCTCGTTGCATAAAACCTTTCGTGGGAATAATAAATACCTATGGAACCCGCTATGCAATGTTATAACTTATATTGGCGGCCATGTTTTGTGAACACCTTAAATTCATTTTGTGTAAAGAAAAATAGGGCCATTGGCTCTGTAGCCAGGCTTCATCATCAATAATGCTGTAGAGTGTTGCCAATGTGATTCCCCCTTTGTAGAGGCCACAGGGTCACCAATCATAAAATTAAGTATATAGGTGACAAGTTTCAGTTTTCTAGGCCTTATACTTCAGGAGAAGAAGATACAAAAACAGATTTTAAGGACGTTCGTGTTGCCTTTATTAGGGACAACAGGGTCACTAAACTATAATTCATAATCCTCACTAGTCAAGGAGTCTATACACAAAGTTTCAGCTTTCTAAGCCTTATGGTTCTGGAGAAGATGAACATAGGTTTTAAGGGCGTGGCCCCTGTGGGCCTTATTAAGGGTCACAGGGCCACCAAAGCTACAATTCATAATTCTCACTAGCCAAGGCGTCTGTACACAAAGTTTCAGCTTTCTAGGCCTTATAGCTCTGGAGAAGAAGATGAAAATAGGTTTTAAGGGAATGCCCCTGTGGCCCTTATTAGGGGTCACAGGGCCACCAAAGCTACAATTTATAATCCTCACTAGCCAAGAAGTCTGCACACAAAGTTTCAGCTTTCTAGGCCTCATGGTTTTCCAGAAGAAGATGAAAATAGGTTTTTAGGGCGTGGCCCCTGTGGCCCTTATTAGGGTCACAGGGCCACCAAGGCTACACTTTATAATCCTCACTAGCCAAGGAGTCTGCACACAAAGTTTGATGATGAGCTAAAAATGAATCGCATGGCTAAACGTTATCTTTTTTATGTTTATGTCTTTCAGTTGGAGTTCAGTTGGAACCATTTATTTTCAATTTCCTGACATCAACTTATGTTCCCACTAAAAACGTGCCACTGTTCCTTTAAAGGCATTTCATTTTACGTTATCAGTAAAAAGGCTTTTGTTTGCCATCACTCATTTAGATAAACATTTCTATATCACATGAAAAAAATGAACAGTTAGGAGGATGCAATTTATCTGATCCTTTCAACGAAAATTTTTCTGACAAATTGTAATGCTGTGAGTCATGTTAGGAAAATCCGCTGACATCATCCTACTTTCTCTTTTCCTTTCTCGGAATTCAACTCTCCTCGAAAATGAGAATTTCACACAAAGTATCATGCATGAGCTGTTTACGAAATGAATTCATGGATGGGTAATTTACAATAAACATGTGTAATAAGTGAAAAAGTAAAATGTATCCCTCATGTATGAGCAATATTTTAAAAATAGATACCAAATAAATATTCCTTAAAAGGAAAGTTAATTACTTTGAAATCTATAATGACAAGTCAGTCAAACATAGGAAGAAAGATTGAGACTGATAATGTTTATATGTACACAACACTACGTAACACTATTAACACGTAACAGTGAAAGTTGAAAACAGGAAATGTGTACATTGAATAAATTGACCAATCAATGTGTACATTTCCAGACGAACTAATTCATAGTTTACATTGCATGATTCGTTATCAAAATCTAAATTATTTTACAGATTGAATAAAGGGTGATTACTCTACACTCACGGGCAAAAGGAAGTATAGGTCCTTCATATTGATATAAATTAAAAACTTACCAAACGTAAGTTATACTTATTATAATGGCATGCTTTAAAACACATAATAAATATCGCAAAAACGCAACTTGTGTTGCTATATTTTGTAGAAACCGAAAAAATCGTGAATTCTGTTTAGAACCAATTGCATGAAAATTAAGTGCATAAAATATGTATCAATCAATTTGCTTGATACTGCCATATCATAACCGCTGAAAAAACACAAAAGGAATGGCAATGTTGACTCATTCAGGAACAACGAGAAGAAGCTAATGGAATGGCCGAAATGGGAGCAACACGCGGCCATATTGCTCGAACGTTCCATTGCACGCCACTGCATGTGTCCACGTTTATGCAACATAACAGACAGACTGGTCGGACCCAGGACAGACCCCGAAGTGGAAGACCACGCGTTACAACACATCAAGAAAATCACTACATCTGGACCATTCTTCTGAGGAACAGATTTGTAACGGCACCGGAAACAGCGTCAACGGCTCTTGGTTATCGTGCTAGTTGACGTACAGTGTCTAGGAGATTACATGTAGCAGGGCTTCAGGCTTATCGGCCCTTCCAGGACGAAGCCTTGACCCCTTAACATAAGCGCCGTCGACTTCAATGGGCACGATGAGTTTTCAGATGGCAAGCACGGAACTGGAGACGAGTCTTATTCACAGACGAAACTCGCATCTGTCTGTGTCACAAAGATGGCAAACAGAGTGTAAACAGGCCACTCGCATGGCAGGTATAGTTTTGAGAAAATAGTTCGTGTGTTGATCTAATTTACATCTTTATCAGATTGAGATCAGATAACAGCCTCCATTATCTCGCCATAAGGTTGCATTTTTGGCGACAAGACTGCTCCCAAGTCGCTTCTTTGTCAACCGTCCGGAATAATGTAACTTCAGCAAATATGATTTCAGGAGTGTGTTCGAAGCGAGCCTGGTCAACCACTTCCGGGTTAGGTTAATGTTACCAGACTCGCTTCGCGATAAATGAGTTAGAAATAGACATAAATAAATAAATCTAAATGTAAGAATATCTTAGGATACATGTTCAATCGATTCTTGATAAACTATTAGTTGAAATGTCAGCTTAAAGAGCATTATACACGCTAGAGATCGATTGTGCGGAGTAAATTACCGTGTTAATAAGTATACATAAGAAATGGCGGGGCCTATGCAAAGATTTGGTCTTCGGTGCAGGTTAATGATTATAATTTCTGTTTTGAAATATCTTTAACAACAAGTAAACATACAATATTTATTTCATGACAAAAGCCCAAAACATGCTATGAAAGAGTCTGAGATTATTAGTTACCATACTCACAGGGGGTACTCGACTGTACAGGTAAAGCGGAAGTTGCACCTCTGCAACGTCCAATTCCTCACTGTACAGTGAAAACAAAACAACCCGACTCCACGTTCACGGTTAGTTCTAGTTAATACGTTGTTTATAACAGATTTAAATTGTCTTGGTGGACCGATGAAGATTTACTGCTTTGTAAACTACTGCATTTATAATGTAACATAACTTCGGTCTCTGTATAATGATGATTTTCAGCTGTCCTTGAGATCGCGTTCGAAAACCTAACGAAAATATGTCTAAATTTGCCAATCACAGCAATTTAGATGAACGGAGTCATTTAAATTAACCTTTCATAAGTTGATAGAATGTGGATATCGTTATATAAATGCCCAATCAAGTATTTCTGACTGTTTCGGCCAAATATTTCGACTAAAATTAAACTGTACGCTGAAGGGACGTTGCGACTGTCTCGGATGCTGACTGTACGGGAAGTTGCGCATTTACAGAGTAACCGAGAACTGTCATATGTTTATAGAATAAGGATTGCATTTAAATCCACACGCCACTAATGGCTGTAATATTGCTCAAGCGGCACTAAACACCAACGCAATCAATCAATCACTGTTCAGAACTTACATGCATATTAGTTATCTTGTAATGTGACTCATCTAATATAACCATTAACGCTGAGATGTTTTATTTTAATATGAAACTACGTCAGTTTAATGAGAAATTCTTATGAAAAATAAGTCTAAATTCAACTAGGATTGACGCGTCAATACTTAGGTCTTCAAGATTCCTGTTTGACCTTCACACGGTGTTTGACCTTCACATGACGTTTTGTCTAAGAGGTAAACAGTAACTAATACATTATCAAAATGACCAAATTTCACTTAATATATTTTCAGAAAAAATCACCATGTGGCCAATGTCAGCTATGACATCATTCTTCAGAGAATATTATTCCTAGAAGCAGAAACAAATTTGGTTGAATTATCTATCACCGTTTGCCAGATACATGTGATTAAAGGCTGTAATTTAAAGTTGACTGTTTCAGACCCCTGTATAATGAAATGAAAACTAACACTTTAACTATTGATATTTCACTCATAAGGTATATCAGAAACAATGTTGGTCTTCTTTATCCACATACAAAGATGTATGTTTTGTTTTGATTACTTAAATAGTAATGGAGTAATGAACTTTGGAACTTTGTTGAAAACACTGAAATTTGATTAGTTTTAGACCCCTACTTCATGTTGGTCCCTCTAGCTCCTGAATTATCAACATTTTCATGATAAAGTGCAACATAGCAAAGGTTGTGCATGGAATAGCGCATGAAATGTGCCAAAAATGAAGATTTTCCAAAAATCGCAATATTCAAGGAGCGGTCATGGACAGAAAACAAATTATCCTGACTTGTTGATATTTTTTTCTGTCTACTCATTACATCTGCTTCACAAAACATCAACGATAAATTCTATTTGTAAACATTTGAAACTAAAATTCTCAAAGTAAAATAACCCTCGAAAAATGTTAAAATCGCCGAAAAATATAAAAAAATCTCTTTATGTCAACATATTTCCTTTAATATTAACTTTTATATAATAATGACATGTAGTGAACTTGTTGAACTATCATTGTAGAACAGAATGCATCAAACAGATTTCATTCTTGACATTTCCTCACCTATTAGTGTCCCTTTGAACGTGACGCATGAAAATCCTTTATTTCAAAAGATCATTTTTGAAATTGCTGTAGTTTAAAATCCGCTACAAATTGATACTTGATATGACTTATTTATGTGAAGCAATCTCTCAGCTTTAAAATGAGCTATAGCATGCGTCTGTATGTACTACCGTTACTGAGGAGAAGATAAAAGTATAATAAATCCACCTTTATGTATTGGGGACATGTATCATAACGTACCAACTCCCCGTATAGTATAACTGTTATTATATGTAACTCCCCGTACAGTGCCGGTGCAACGTCCATCAGGGCGTACAGTCTATATTTTGTCTTGTTTCTCTTTAAATGTAATGAAATAAGCATTGATACACCACATGGGCCTTTGAATACGCATTTTTTTACTATATAAGTTACAACAATCATCAAATGACCTCTACATAGTCCGAAACATGAGTTAAACAGTCAATTTCGCGATCGCTATATTAGCTTCGAACGTGCAGTCACTTGAAATGGGCAAGTGTAACAAGAATTGAAACATTATCGTAATTATACCTTTAGAAATATGTAGAGAAATACTTAAACGTTTCATATTTTACACGTTTCAACTCTCAGAAGGTGAATATTACTAGAACTAACCGTGAACGTGGAGTCGGGGTTGTTTTGTTTTCACTGTACAGTGAGGAATTGGACGTTGCAGAGGTGCAACTTCCGCTTACCTGTACAGTCGAGTACCCCCTGTGATACTGTTGTCACATTCTTAACTTTACTGGGATGACCATTGATACTTTCTGCTTATAGAAAATATTCTCTCGGCATGCTAGCGCTATATATTAACCTCATGAGGTATATTTGTTTTGTTTTGGAGAGGCATATGCAACACCACATGGACTTTCTATAGACTTTCTATAAGTTTTTTTCTACAAAGACGTCTTCCATTGGAAAATATTTTACACTTTTATTTTTCACCTTATTGTCACTCAGATAAGAAAATAAATCAAGAGTTTCCTGACATTTATTTGAGTATCCAGGCGTTTCTACGCACATGAAATCCCCTGTATCCTTGTCATTAAACCTAATAAATGCTTAGGATTTCCTGGTCATTATACCTCATTAAACTCTTAGGGTTTCATGGCGTTTAATGGGTCAGGAAATTAAATTTTATCTAGAAGAGCTTGTTATGGGCCCTGGTCTCAGGGGTAGGGATTCTCATCCCGATTTCAAATATGTATTATGCTTATTGAAACATGTTTTCAATTGCATTCGCACTCAACGATATCTCCTTAAATCCTCGCCGTTTTAACGTTTTTATATATAAAATTCCTATCAAGTGTTGCACAATAGTAGGGACAAGAAAGTCTCTTTTGGAAAGGAATTGGACAGCAATGTTGTACATTCTTTTGTGCGTGACAGGCTCCGCCCACGCAAGGCGTATCGGCGTAGAGGTTATGTCCCAAAACTTCTACATGCCAAATTTCTATTAAAAGTCAGGACGGAATTATGCGCTTAACTATTTGTACAATGGAACAGGCTAAGAGTCGGTTAATAGAGGGAATAGAGGACTACATGGGTTGAAGATGAAAACAGATTCAGCTAGCTTTCTAGATGCTATATAAGCTAAATATGTATTAAGGACGGCACAAAATATTTTAAACTACATTTAGGTTGGTTAGATTTATGAATCAAATATCAGTATAATGAAAAATCAGCTGACATGAAGCCTCGGTAGCGGTAAAGGCGTTGATTGGCAACAAAGGGGCTTGGTTCAAATCCCACTCAAATCTCAAAATTTTAAATCTTCCAAAAACAATTTATTTTACAAGTCCATGGTTTGTTTCGGGTAGGGAAAATTGAAAATCCTTGGGACAGGAACTTCTTAAGAATGTCCCTGCTGTGGCCCGGAGAGGAGATATACCCGAGAAAAGAATAACTTTTGTATGGCCCGGAGAGGAGATATACCCGAGGAAAGAATAACTTCCAACAACACAAAAATGACATCTGAGGTTTATTTCCTAAAAAACAAACTTTCTTGACCTGTGTGCCCTCTATAGCTAAGCGGGAAAACAATCGGAGATTTGCATGTTTGAATCTAAACTCATGTTCAATCAAAGGTAAATTTCATTCTTCAAACATTTAAGAAGATTCTATATTACTTAAAAATAGAAAAATGTCACCCCAATGATAGTCACAGTGTCAATAAGCAGTCAATTCTTTAAAAATCAAAACAACTGTCACCACAATCGAGAAACGCCATCACCATGTATTGAGCATCAGAACAGAACAGAACAGAACTTTATTACACTCAGGCCGAAATCCTCGGCATATGAGGTACAACATGACAGTAAACGGATCATACAAGCGGATAAGTGATTAGCCGGAAGATTTTACAGTTTGCATTATGATTTTACAAAATTTGCTAAGTTTTTTTAATATAGATACCTTTTTACACATGAAAAGATTTTGAAGTTTAAGCATATTTGGTCTCTTTGAGAAATGTAAAGGTATGTACAAGCTTCTTTCTAAAGTAAAATATTCACATCTAAAAATATTATGGAACTCATCTCCAACATCATTCATACAACACAATTTACATTTTCTTTCAGACTTAGGTATCTTATTCCATCTTCCTTTTTCAATCGGTAAATGGTGGCAAGAGGTACGAAACAGTAGTAATGGGATAGCTTTATTTTGGGGAAGGGACATTAGGTATGTTTCAAGTTCAAGTTGCGGTTTCAAAAGAGAATATAAACCTTTTTTCGAGTTTTCCACCTGAGACCTCCACGTTTGTTTAGCATTATCGGTGAAAATAGAGAGGGCAGTGTGTTTGAGCCAGGAAGATGAAACAAGAGACTGTGATAACCATATATAGCTTAGTCCAATACTGTTAAGGATATTATGGATACATGACAACCAACGATAAGTGTAAGTTCCATTATAATAGAGGTTATATATAATTGAATATGTAAAATAAGATATTTTGCTGGCTTTGTCAGTAATTAATTTTGACCAGAAGGTCAACATGCGGGTTTTAACATCAACAGAGAGAGGAACTCTACCAAGTTCTCCATAAAGCATATACAATGGGGTAGTCTTTTTAACGGGTAACAGTTTTCTCATAAAACAAATATGTACATTTTCAATTTGATTAAGACCAACAGAACCCCATATTTCACAACCATACAGTAAGATAGGTTTTACCATTGTATCAAAGAGATACAGCCGACACTGGATTGATAAATTAAAGGTTTGGCTTTTACGTAATACAAAATACATTGCTTTAGTAGCCTGTTGACAAAGGTTTGTAATGGATACTTTAAAACTGCATTTCCTTTCAAAAATAACACCAAGGTACTTATACTCGTTAACGTATTCTAGGGGAATACCATTGAGAAAGATATCTTTAGCCACATCATTTTTGTTACCCCCAAAAACAAGAACTTTTGTTTTATCCACATTTATAGTCAGTTTCCAAATATTGCAATATGATTCAAAATGATTAATGGCTTTTTGTAGATTTGTTTTTGAAGAAGCTAAAAGGATAGTGTCATCGGCGTATAAAAGAACAAACAGTTTGAGAGACGATTCTAACATGGAATCTATTGTTTCAGAGTTAATTAACGCACTTGGACAATCTTTTGACATTAGGAATGTTTCTAAATCATTCAAAAACAAGGAAAATAAAACCGGAGACAAATTTTCTCCTTGTCTTACTCCAACCAGGCAGGGAAAAAAAGCAGATTCGCTGTTTAAAATACTTATACATGATTTTATACCACTATACATACATTTTAGAATTCTAAGGCATTTACCATCTATACCTTGATCAAACAATTTAGTCCACAATGCTGTCCTCCATACACTGTCAAAAGCCTTCTTGACATCAATAAAACAGCAGAATATTTTCTTTTTTCTTGACTTAAACAATTCAACAAGGCATTGAAGGGTGAATATATGATCTAATGTGGAATCCTTTTTACGGAATCCAGCCTGCGCTACAGATAAAATATTTTTATTTTCGATGAAATTCTGAATTCTATTACTGAGAATACTTGTAAAACCGAAAAAATCGAAACCTGGTATCACCTCCACCTATCTGAAATGGGAGTTTGAATGAAACCGACACGTCTTGTGTGTATCGTTCACATAAACATGGACTAACATTTGCCAAATTCAGATTCTACATTTGACTGCTCTGCGTTTGCCGAATGAAGATGAACTCCACACACAATCAAATGAGGAAACAGTGCTTCGAGCGGGATAGGGACTCTTTTCTGACTAATCTAGCGTCTGAATGTCAAAGTTTCCCCATATATGATCAACAGTATGGCCTAATAAATACCTTTTGATCTAACTGCTTTAAATGTTCCTGACTTAAATCATATTTTTATAAAAAAATTGACGATCTGTAAGAGGAATTTGCAGGAAACGTGAACTTTAACACATTGAATGGCAAATAATAGAACAAATATTCCACTCGAATGAGTATTTATGATTATGACAAAAAGACCCACAAATTTACATTCATTTCGTTAACATCACGACAAACCCTACCGGGTTATAACACCAATCTATTTGTCCTGCCATATGTACGACCAAACACAATAGTAGCAATTTCGAAAGAGATGACACATTTTGTTAAAACCCAGTCTAGGAATCTTCACAAAGGTTAAAACAGGCAGTAGTATCAAAGATGAAAAAAGCAAAACACGGAACCACCACTTTTTCCATACAGATGTGGAAACTTGATGTTCCTTAACACAGTCCATGATGTTTTTCAGAACGGTCAGATGGTTGAGGCTCGCGTTGCTGTCTCTCTGTTTGTCTGTGAAGTTCTTCACAAAGTGGACCCGATTCTTATTCTCGCGAGAAACTAGTTCCAATTCGTCCTTTGCCCCAGGAGAATCTCTAGAGCAGTCATCTGTTGTCTCCATGGCAACAACGATATGCCAAGATGCCGCTGCAACAACAATCATTACCGAGTCAAAGAATCTTATTGACTAAATTAACATGTAATGCATTAGTCAGAATAATATGTATCAAGATGAACAAACAATTCCCAGACGTTTGTAGTCATTATCAGAGGATTATCACAAATACTTCTCCTTTTCACGACACGAGATTATATATAGGTGATATCAACATTAAAGGACAAATAACATTTGTTTTTGTTTAGGAATTTACATAAGTTACATAAAACAAATATCCTCTTCGGTGATCTTTGACGACATTTTATACTTTCTCACTTGGGCAACGCGGGTGAGGGCGTAGTAAGTAGAAGGGAATTCATAGAATAATCTAGTTGATATCGTCATACTCCTAGAACCTAGTTCTTAAGTATTCATACCTTCTCTGATTGATTTGGATTTTATTCTCATTTGTTCTTCCTTGAGATCCATCATTGAGCCTCGCCGTTTTACTAAAATGACGCCGATCCTTCTGTTCCTTGAGACTTTGTCAAGAACTGTTTCTCCCAGATCAAGATCCTTCAATGTATTTATTATTTTAGTCATCTCAAATCATATCAAAATGTTATCACAGAAATTACCCTCGAACATTAAGACGTTAAACATCAGAAACATCCTCCAGTTAAAACAATTGGTTCATGTTAAAAAACACTAAATAATGAATTGATAAATGAATGGATAGTTTATTCATTAATTAAGGATGCAGATGCAGAAAGGGCTGAATCATAAATATACTTGCCTTTGAAGACCCAAGATCAACAATCCAGTTTTCTGCCCACTTGTAAGCATGAAACTGTAAATATTGTATTGTAGTTTTATGAAGAGAGATAAGTTGGGAAGCCAAACAAAAACAAAATATTAAGAGTTATCCTTGGATACTTATGATAAGATTTTACAGTAGGACCACTTCTATGTTGTCTTTTGTAACAAGACAAGGTTTTCGCAAAAAGTTTGTAATGCGTAAAAGGTTATTTCCCATTGACTGGTGGAAATTTCTTGCCGCGAGAAAAACGAAGAGCTATATTCATTCGAAAAATAGTTTTATATGTAATGACTGGTTTCATGTTTTATTTAAACAGATCTGACAAACCTGTTTGGCTTGCATTTCTGTCTGTACAATAGGAACGACACAACCTTCCAGAGCAGACAAAAGGCTGTTGGTGTATCGGGACCTGACGTCATTCAGTATCAGCAACGCAACAGGTTCTTTGAACTCTTTTAAGTGTGACCGTAATTCTTCTAAGTCCTGTAAACATATATTGCTAAACATTCATTTGAATTATCTTATAGGTTTCAAAGCATGAATATTTTATAAATGGCAGTCTTAAACTACAGGGCATTAAAATTTCTTTCTCTTTTAAAATATCCTTAACTATCCAAATAATAAATATGGTATAGTATATAGTTATTCATTAGCATATTTATTCATTCTGTTATCTTATACTATCAATATTGTTAGTACTTACTTGAATATATTCATCAAAGACTAAAACAGGTCCGGCATCTAAAATTAATAAGTTATATTGGCGTTATATGTCATGAAAGTATTTGTATGTTACAACCACTCATTCATATCTTTAATACATATATACATGTAGAACACTTATTGTTAATCATAAGCAGTGTCATGTTTCTTATATATGTACATTTGATCATACAAATGTTGCCATAAAACATGGCAGGAAACAACCGTAGTTAATATCACTTTATGCATAAATGACTTTGTGTCAGTTTTGCAAGGCCAACAGTGATGCAACACGGTCAAATACTTCACTACTTTAACCATTTAGATCCATCTTCACCCTATTATATTTTTTTCTTGCATTATTCCACGTTATATTAAATTTCGAAACCGCACTGTCCTTTTCCGTTTGTTTAAGCTCTACTGACCACATCATTTCACAAATGTCATGTGGCATGTCTGTTTCTTAATGTGACCGGATAATATGTAACAACAAGACCTAAAATATAAGCATGAAATAAAACATCAAATAGCAGCGTTGTTTGTCCAAGTACAGCATTTTATTAGTACTCAAGATTATAGATTTGCCTTGAAAACTCGACACAAAGACTTTCAAATCATACATTTCTCTCTGCAATTCAGATCAGGCGCTCGTGGTCTGATTAAAGACCAAAACGATTAGACAACAGTCCCTAATGGTCTAAGTAGTGCATATTGTAGCTTAATATGTAGCGTGTAACACATGTTACAAGCTCTTCTTCGTTTTACAGTATCAGCTGACCTTTGGGCATAGTCTTGCCTGAGTATACATGTACCTTAATCTCGATGAGAATTGTTTAAAGTGATATATACGATAAACACTGATAGATGTTTCACCTAATGTTGTAACGAATGTTGATATTTACAAGACAAACACGTTTCACTTTTCTTGAGTACCCAACAACATGAAAAGCACAACACTAAATCTTCTAACATGTCGTATTATGTTTTCAAAGCTTGTATCGGGGAAACAGAGCATGAAAACTGCAGGTTAGCTGAATGTACCCAACTTAGGGCACTTAATTGCGTGACAACTATTCGAATAATTCAAGGTCATCAGTTATGAAATCACTGAATAAATCCTTGTAAACATGACAAACTGAAAAGATGTGCTATGGAGCTCCTGTTATTTCCATTGAAAAGTGATCATTGATTTATTTACTTTCAGGGTCACCAGATAGTATTTTGATAAATTGTTGGAAATAGGGTTCTGAAATCTCAAATAATTATTTGTTCCCCTTTCACATATTTCTAGAAACTCTCAGTTCGGCCCTGCTCTGCTGTCCTGCAAACGCTAATGTAGTTTAAAATGCAATGTTTACCTGGTGTCTCTTTCCTTTCTCCCCATTTCTGAAACATTTTACAAAGTGCATCAGATTTTGGGAAAATATGTGTTATTCTGCGCCTGCAGTAGATATATGTATATAATTCCTGTTGGTTAAATTAAAAGCGAGCCAAGTGGTTCATTTTCCACAAGATATGACACCTTTAATGTATTGACGATCCAAATATCGATAGTGTAGAAAGTTACACAAAAGATAAAAAATGTTTTAAAAACCTTTTTCTACTTTGATGACCTATAGAAAATACACACCTGAAAGCGATATTCATTAATGAAAGTGTTGGCGAGTTGGACAAAGGTATCTTCGTTTCTAGCAATGTCAAGTCTCCCTTCTGTTAAAACCATATTGACTCTGAGTTTGAAAACAAACCCTGTCTCATCAAGATAGGCATCACTCGTCTCCGTATTGTTTGAAATTGACACCATTATAGCATCTTGCTTGTACTCATCTGAAAATATAATTTAAGTTATGTTGATAACCATAGAGATTTCATAACGAAAATATATCAAATCTTTGAAAATATTGATTTGAAATATTTTCGATATTCAACACTCACGAGTTATGTTATCTGTTTTTAAATACAAAAGGGAATTGCTACTCCTTTGAAACAAGGATCAAACCATGCGCGAACCATTGCGTAATGTTACACCAGTAAGTTACCCATGTGCTCGCAATAGCTTAAACATAGTCCCTTTCGTCGTTAGCACCATCTTCACCTCTGAAATGATCCTACTTTAAAAGAGTTTATCGTGAATTGTCTTAACCAAGAAATTACAAAAATGTTTAACAATAAGAAGCGACGCTGTTGTACACAGCAGAGATTGTCAAGCTTGGTGACAATGACGTGACATGTGAACGGTTCAACCGTTCTGCTAAACGTTCATAGACGAATGCTGAAAATTCAGGAAATCGTTTGTGTATGTAAAGCCTTTGTGATATTGCAACTGAATTTGCATCTACACACAACCGTTAAAAAATATGAGTCTCGGCTTTTACTCAAGTTTCAAAGCTCCATGATGACAAACACGTCTGTTGAATTCAAAAGGAAGAATACTCTTTCCAAACTAAATTTAGGCAAGATATTTTTATTTTAGTTATGAAATACACGAGATCGGAACATTAATATTGGTTTGATAATTTTGTACATCCATCTTTGATGTGATGCACGTTTTTTAAAGGGAAAATACGAAAATGGAGAAAAATATGATTTATTAAAATTTTGAAGCTGTGGGCGGTCTGGTTGCACTCGATCAGGTGATTGCAAAAGTTGTAGGGCATTTAGACGTCACTAACGTTGAATAACCTGTTTTTGTTACACAACACTCGTTGAATAACTTTCAACTGGTTTGACAACACTTGCTTCAAATAACCTAAATAATCTCATGTATATTACACGATGCAAATCGAGAAAAATATTCAAAATAGCTCTTTAAGAACGATACTTATTTATATCTTGAGCCTTTTTATGCAAGACACTACATGTTTTAACACAGTATCAATGAGACATATTTGGTTAATGATAGCATTCTACAGTCACCTTCTGTTAACATGGGTGCGATGTTCTCATGAAATTCTTCTTTCGGTCGGCTTTGAGGGCGAAAGAAAATAAAGTTTGGATTCTTGGACTGGCTTGTCCTTTCTACCCGGCGGAAGATTTCTGCAGTGAAATCTTTCACCAAACTCTTGTTTGAAGGAAGTTGTGGCTTCGTGACAATCCGCAACTCTGAAAATAACACTTTAAATATAGAATGTAAAGGATTCAGACGCAATTTTAGCCTGTTAATCGTAAGCTGATGCATTTTTCTTCAGGAGCATACGACTTCGTCATGAAAGTCTTTTTAGCTTGAAATGTTATTGTGCATCGTTGAAAACAAGTTGCAAGTCTCTAAGTGCCTCATAAAAAACACCCATGTTAATTTTACGAACATGGATTCGAACTGGTCCTTTTATTTGTTGACTGATTTAGCCCAAAATATAGAGGTATATCGACATGCAAAATGTCACTGTAATAGCATTAGCCGTTTTTGACTTAATCGTGGTAACAAAATCGGTAGAAGAAAAAAATAACGTCAATATTAACCGTAGGGTTAAATCCTTCATTATGGTAATGTAAACACATTCCTCTTTACGTGTTAACCATACTGATAGCTTTTAGGTCACGTCACCATAATTTGTCGATTGAATACAGCCCCTATTTGAAGAAATGTTACACCCTCCACATCAAATCAGACATACCAGACAATTTGGGGGGGGGGGGGGGGGGGGGAGAGATTCTCGAGGTTTAAATTAGACAGTGATGGGAAATGACGCGAGTCGGAAGCAGCGAGAGAAGTTGTTTCAAATTGATGATGTAAAGTAATTATGAGGGAAACAATAGAAATAAAAAATGTGATGTACATTACCTTGCCTTGACATTGCTGATGTTTTGTTATTCTTGTTTGCTATCAAGATAATAAATCCGTGTCTGAAACAATATAAAAAACGATTATTGAAAACAGACTATGAATTTATAAAGTTAATCGCTATGGTACCCATGACAATTTTACTGCAAGGCTACTGTCATGGAAACTGGTAACTGTCATGTGACACAACACTGAAAGCAATAGTAGTTCTTAATCATTCATACACGCATTACATGGTGCACTACATGTAGGGTTGTGTTGCACTGTTTTTAGCTCATCTGGCCTGTAAGGCCCGATGGGCTTATGGCATGGCATGGTGTCCGGCGTCCGTCCGTCCGTCCGTCTGTCCGTCCGTCCGTAAACTCTGTGGAATTTCGACTTCTTCTCCAGAACCATAAGGCCTAGAAAGCTGAATCTTTGTGTACAGACTCCTTGACTAGTGGGGATTATAAATTGTTGCTTTAGTGGCCCTGTGGCCCCTAATAAGGGCCACAGGGGCCACGCCCTAAAAACCTATTTTCATCTTCTTCTCAAGAACCATAAGGCCTAGAAAGCTGAAACTTTGTGTACAGACTCCTTGACTAGTGATGATTAATAATTGTAGCTTTTGTGGCCCTCTGACCCCTAATAAGGGCCACAGGGGCCACGCCCTAAAAACCTATTTTCATCTTCTTCTCCAGAAGCATAAGGCCTAGAAAGCTGAAACTTTGTGTACAGACTCCTTGACTAGTGGGGATTATAAATTGTAGCTTTGGTGGCCCTGTGACCCCTAATAAGGGCCACAGGGGCCACACCCTAAAAACCTATTTTCATCTTCTTCTCCAGAACCATGAGGCCTAGAAAGCTGAAACTTTGTGTACAGACTCCTTGGCTAGTGAGGATTATGAATTGTAGCTTTGGTGGCCCTGTGACCCTTAATAAGGGCCACGGGCCACGCCCTTTAAACCTATTTTCATCTTCTTCTCCAAAAGCATAAGGCCTAGAAAGCTAAAACTTTGTGTACAGACTCCTTGACTAGTGATGATTAATAATTGTAGCTTTTGTGGCCCTGTGACCCCTAAGAAGGGCCACAGGGGCCACGCCCTAAAAACCTATTTTCATCTTCTTCTCCAGAAGCATAAGGCCTAGAAAGCTGAAACTTTGTGTACAGACTCCTTGACTAGTGATGATTAATAATTGTAGCTTTGGTGGCCCTGTGACCCCTAATAAGGGCCACAGGGGCCACACCCTAAACACCTATTTTCATCTTCTACTCCAGAACCATGAGGCCTAGAAAGCTGAAACTTTGTGTACAGACTCCTTGGCTAGTGAGGATTATGAATTGTAGCTTTGGTGGCCCTGTGACCCCTAATAAGGGCCACAGGGGCCACACCCTAAACACCTATTTTCATCTTCTTCTCCAGAACCATGAGGCCTAGAAAGCTGAAACTTTGTGTACAGACTCCTTGGCTAGTGAGGATTATGAATTGTAGCTTTGGTGGCCCTGTGACCCTTAATAAGGGCCACGGGCCACGCCCTTAAAACCTATTTTCATCTTCTTCTCAAAAAGCATAAGGCCTAGAAAGCTGAAACTTTGTGTACAGACTCCTTGACTAGTGATGATTAATAATTGTAGCTTTTGTGGCCCTCTGACCCCTAATAAGGGCCACAGGGGCCACGCCCTAAAAACCTATTTTCATCTTCTTCTCCAGAAGCATAAGGCCTAGAAAGCTGAAACTTTGTGTACAGACTCCTTGACTAGTGGGGATTATAAATTGTAGCTTTGGTGGCCCTGTGACCCCTAATAAGGGCCACAGGGGCCACGCCCTAAAAACCTATTTTCATCTTCTTCTCCAGAAGCATAAGGCCTAGAAAGCTGAAACTTTGTGTACAGACTCCTTGACTAGTGGGGATTATAAATTGTAGCTTTGGTGGCCCTGTGACCCCTAATAAGGGCCACAGGGGCCACACCCTAAACACCTATTTTCATCTTCTTCTCCAGAACCATGAGGCCTAGAAAGCTGAAACTTTGTGTACAGACTCCTTGGCTAGTGAGGATTATGAATTGTAGCTTTGGTGGCCCTGTGACCCCTAATAAGGGCCACAGGGGCCACACCCTAAAAACCTATTTTCATCTTCTTCTCCAGAACCATGAGGCCTAGAAAGCTGAAACTTTGTGTACAGACTCCTTGGCTAGTGAGGATTATGAATTGTAGCTTTGGTGGCCCTGTGACCCTTAATAAGGGCCACGGGCCACGCCCTTAAAACCTATTTTCATCTTCTTCTCAAAAAGCATAAGGCCTAGAAAGCTGAAACTTTGTGTACAGACTCCTTGGCTAGTGATGATTAATAATTGTAGCTTTTGTGGCCCTCTGACCCCTAATAAGGGCCACAGGGGCCACGCCCTAAAAACCTATTTTCATCTTCTTCTCCAGAAGCATAAGGCCTAGAAAGCTGAAACTTTGTGTACATACTCCTTGACTAGTGGGGATTATAAATTGTAGCTTTGGTGGCCCTGTGACCCCTAATAAGGGCAACAGGGGCCACACCCTAAAAACCTATTTTCATCTTCTTCTCCAGAACCATGAGGCCTAGAAAGCTGAAACTTTGTGTACAGACTCCTTGGCTAGTGAGGATTATGAATTGTAGCTTTGGTGGCCCTGTGACCCTTAATAAGGGCCACGGGACACGCCCTTAAAACCTATTTTCATCTTCTTCTCCAAAAGCATAAGGCCTAGAATGATGAAACTTTGTGTACAGACTCCTTGACGAGTGAGGATTATAAATTGTAGCTTTGGTGGCCCTGTGACCCCTAAAAAGAGCCACAGGGGCCACGCCCTAAAAACCTATTTTCATCTTCTTCTCCAAAAGCATAAGGCCTAGAAAGCTGAAACATTGTGTACAGACTCCTTGACTAGTGATGATTAATAATTGTAGCTTTTGTGGCCCTGTGACCCCTAATAAGGGCCACGGGCCACGCCCTTAAAACCTATTTTCATCGTCTTCTCCAAAAGCAAAAGGCCTAGAAAGCTGAAACTTTGTGTACAGACTCCTTGACTAGTGATGATTAATAATTGTAGCTTTTGTGGCCCTGTGACCCCTAATAAGGGCCAAAGGGGCCACGCCCTAAAAACCTATTTTCATCTTCTTCTCCAGAAGCATAAGGCCTAGAAAGCTGAAACTTTGTGTACAGACTCCTTGATTAGTGGGGATTATAAATTGTAGCTTTGGTGGCCCTGTGACCCCTAATAAGGGCCACAGGTGCCACACCCTAAAAACCTATTTTCATCTTCTTCTCCAGAAGCATAAGGCCTAGAAAGCTGAAACTTTGTGTACAGACTCCTTGACTAGTGATGATTAATAATTGTAGCTTTGGTGGCCCTGTGACCCCTAATAAGGGCCACAGGGGCCACACCCTAAACACCTATTTTCATCTTCTACTCCAGAACCATGAGGCCTAGAAAGCTGAAACTTTGTGTACAGACTCCTTGGCTAGTGAGGATTATGAATTGTAGCTTTGGTGGCCCTGTGACCCCTAATAAGGGCCACAGGGGCCACACCCTAAACACCTATTTTCATCTTCTTCTCCAGAACCATGAGGCCTAGAAAGCTGAAACTTTGTGTACAGACTCCTTGGCTAGTGAGGATTATGAATTGTAGCTTTGGTGGCCCTGTGACCCTTAATAAGGGCCACGGGCCACGCCCTTAAAACCTATTTTCATCTTCTTCTCAAAAAGCATAAGGCCTAGAAAGCTGAAACTTTGTGTACAGACTCCTTGACTAGTGATGATTAATAATTGTAGCTTTTGTGGCCCTCTGACCCCTAATAAGGGCCACAGGGGCCACGCCCTAAAAACCTATTTTCATCTTCTTCTCCAGAAGCATAAGGCCTAGAAAGCTGAAACTTTGTGTACAGACTCCTTGACTAGTGGGGATTATAAATTGTAGCTTTGGTGGCCCTGTGACCCCTAATAAGGGCCACAGGGGCCACGCCCTAAAAACCTATTTTCATCTTCTTCTCCAGAAGCATAAGGCCTAGAAAGCTGAAACTTTGTGTACAGACTCCTTGACTAGTGGGGATTATAAATTGTAGCTTTGGTGGCCCTGTGACCCCTAATAAGGGCCACAGGGGCCACACCCTAAACACCTATTTTCATCTTCTTCTCCAGAACCATGAGGCCTAGAAAGCTGAAACTTTGTGTACAGACTCCTTGGCTAGTGAGGATTATGAATTGTAGCTTTGGTGGCCCTGTGACCCTTAATAAGGGCCACAGGGGCCACACCCTAAAAACCTATTTTCATCTTCTTCTCCAGAACCATGAGGCCTAGAAAGCTGAAACTTTGTGTACAGACTCCTTGGCTAGTGAGGATTATGAATTGTAGCTTTGGTGGCCCTGTGACCCTTAATAAGGGCCACGGGCCACGCCCTTAAAACCTATTTTCATCTTCTTCTCAAAAAGCATAAGGCCTAGAAAGCTGAAACTTTGTGTACAGACTCCTTGACTAGTGATGATTAATAATTGTAGCTTTTGTGGCCCTCTGACCCCTAATAAGGGCCACAGGGGCCACGCCCTAAAAACCTATTTTCATCTTCTTCTCCAGAAGCATAAGGCCTAGAAAGCTGAAACTTTGTGTACAGACTCCTTGACTAGTGGGGATTATAAATTGTAGCTTTGGTGGCCCTGTGACCCCTAATAAGGGCAACAGGGGCCACGCCCTAAAAACCTATTTTCATCTTCTTCTCCAAAAGCATAAGGCCTAGAAAGCTGAAACATTGTGTACAGACTCCTTGACTAGTGATGATTAATAATTGTAGCTTTGGTGGCCCTGTGACCCCTAAAAAGAGCCACAGGGGCCACGCCCTAAAAACCTATTTTCATCTTCTTCTCCAAAAGCATAAGGCCTAGAAAGCTGAAACATTGTGTACAGACTCCTTGACTAGTGATGATTAATAATTGTAGCTTTTGTGGCCCTGTGACCCCTAATAAGGGCCACGGGCCACGCCCTTAAAACCTATTTTCATCGTCTTCTCCAAAAGCAAAAGGCCTAGAAAGCTGAAACTTTGTGTACAGACTCCTTGACTAGTGATGATTAATAATTGTAGCTTTTGTGGCCCTGTGACCCCTAATAAGGGCCACGGGCCACGCCCTTAAAACCTATTTTCATCTTCTTCTCCAGAAGCATAAGGCCTAGAAAGCTGAAACTTTGTGTACAGACTCCTTGATTAGTGGGGATTATAAATTGTAGCTTTGGTGGCCCTGTGACCCCTAATAAGGGCCACAGGTGCCACACCCTAAAAACCTATTTTCATCTTCTTCTCCAGAACCATGAGGCCTAGAAAGCTGAAACTTTGTGTACAGACTCCTTGGCTAGTGAGGATTATGAATTGTAGCTTTGGTGGCCCTGTGACCCTTAATAAGGGCCACGGGACACGCCCTTAAAACCTATTTTCATCTTCTTCTCCAAAAGCATAAGGCCTAGAATGATGAAACTTTGTGTACAGACTCCTTGACTAGTGATGATTAATAATTGTAGTTTTTGTGGCCCTCTGACCCCTAATAAGGGCCACAGGGGCCACGCCCTAAAAACCTATTTTCATCTTCTTCTCCAGAAGCATAAGGCCTAGAAAGCTGAAACTTTGTGAACAGACTCCTTGCCTAGTGGGGATTATAAATTGTAGCTTTGGTGGCCCTGTGACCCCTAATAAGGGCCACAGGGGCCACGCCCTAAAAACCTATTTTCATCTTCTTCTCCAGAAGCATATGGCCTAGAAAGCTGAAACTTTGTGTACAGACTCCTTGACTAGTGGGGATTATAAATTGTAGCTTTGGTGGCCCTGTGACCCCGAATAAGGGCCACGGGCCACGCCCTTAAAACCTATTTTCATCGTCTTCTCCAGAAGCAAAAGGCCTAGAAAGCTGAAACTTTGTGTACAGACTCCTTGACTAGTGATGATTAATAATTGTAGCTTTTGTGGCCCTGTGACCCCTAATAAGGGCCAAAGGGGCCACGCCCTAAAAACCTATTTTCATCTTCTTCTCCAGAAGCATAAGGCCTAGAAAGCTGAAACTTTGTGTACAGACTCCTTGATTAGTGGGGATTATAAATTGTAGCTTTGGTGGCCCTGTGACCCCTAATAAGGGCCACAGGTGCCACACCCTAAAAACCTATTTTCATCTTCTTCTCCAGAAGCATAAGGCCTAGAAAGCTGAAACTTTGTGTACAGACTCCTTGACTAGTGATGATTAATAATTGTAGCTTTGGTGGCCCTGTGACCCCTAATAAGGGCCACAGGGGCCACACCCTAAACACCTATTTTCATCTTCTACTCCAGAACCATGAGGCCTAGAAAGCTGAAACTTTGTGTACAGACTCCTTGGCTAGTGAGGATTATGAATTGTAGCTTTGGTGGCCCTGTGACCCCTAATAAGGGCCACAGGGGCCACACCCTAAACACCTATTTTCATCTTCTTCTCCAGAACCATGAGGCCTAGAAAGCTGAAACTTTGTGTACAGACTCCTTGGCTAGTGAGGATTATGAATTGTAGCTTTGGTGGCCCTGTGACCCTTAATAAGGGCCACGGGCCACGCCCTTAAAACCTATTTTCATCTTCTTCTCAAAAAGCATAAGGCCTAGAAAGCTGAAACTTTGTGTACAGACTCCTTGACTAGTGGGGATTATAAATTGTAGCTTTGGTGGCCCTGTGACCCCTAATAAGGGCAACAGGGGCCACACCCTAAAAACCTATTTTCATCTTCTTCTCCAGAACCATGAGGCCTAGAAAGCTGAAACTTTGTGTACAGACTCCTTGACTAGTGATGATTAATAATTGTAGCTTTTGTGGCCCTCTGACCCCTAATAAGGGCCACAGGGGCCACGCCCTAAAAACCTATTTTCATCTTCTTCTCCAGAAGCATAAGGCCTAGAAAGCTGAAACTTTGTGTACAGACTCCTTGACTAGTGGGGATTATAAATTGTAGCTTTGGTGGCCCTGTGACCCCTAATAAGGGCCACAGGGGCCACGCTCTAAAAACCTATTTTCATCTTCTACTCCAGAAGCATAAGGCCTAGAAAGCTGAAACTTTGTGTACAGACTCCTTGACTAGTGGGGATTATAAATTGTAGCTTTGGTGGCCCTGTGACCCCTAATAAGGGCCACAGGGGCCACACCCTAAACACCTATTTTCATCTTCTTCTCCAGAACCATGAGGCCTAGAAAGCTGAAACTTTGTGTACAGACTCCTTGGCTAGTGAGGATTATGAATTGTAGCTTTGGTGGCCCTGTGACCCCTAATAAGGGCCACAGGGGCCACACCCAAAACACCTATTTTCATCTTCTTCTCCAGAACCATGAGGCCTAGAAAGCTGAAACTTTGTGTACAGACTCCTTGGCTAGTGAGGATTATGAATTGTAGCTTTGGTGGCCCTGTGACCCTTAATAAGGGCCACGGGCCACGCCCTTAAAACCTATTTTCATCTTCTTCTCAAAAAGCATAAGGCCTAGAAAGCTGAAACTTTGTGTACAGACTCCTTGACTAGTGGGGATTATAAATTGTAGCTTTGGTGGCCCTGTGACCCCTAATAAGGGCAACAGGGGCCACACCCTAAAAACCTATTTTCATCTTCTTCTCCAGAACCATGAGGCCTAGAAAGCTGAAACTTTGTGTACAGACTCCTTGACTAGTGATGATTAATAATTGTAGCTTTTGTGGCCCTCTGACCCCTAATAAGGGCCACAGGGGCCACGCCCTAAAAACCTATTTTCATCTTCTTCTCCAGAAGCATAAGGCCTAGAAAGCTGAAACTTTGTGTACAGACTCCTTGACTAGTGGGGATTATAAATTGTAGCTTTGGTGGCCCTGTGACCCCTAATAAGGGCCACAGGGGCCACGCTCTAAAAACCTATTTTCATCTTCTACTCCAGAAGCATAAGGCCTAGAAAGCTGAAACTTTGTGTACAGACTCCTTGACTAGTGGGGATTATAAATTGTAGCTTTGGTGGCCCTGTGACCCCTAATAAGGGCCACAGGGGCCACACCCTAAACACCTATTTTCATCTTCTTCTCCAGAACCATGAGGCCTAGAAAGCTGAAACTTTGTGTACAGACTCCTTGGCTAGTGAGGATTATGAATTGTAGCTTTGGTGGCCCTGTGACCCCTAATAAGGGCCACAGGGGCCACACCCTAAAAACCTATTTTCATCTTCTTCTCCAGAACCATGAGGCCTAGAAAGCTGAAACTTTGTGTACAGACTCCTTGGCTAGTGAGGATTATGAATTGTAGCTTTGGTGGCCCTGTGACCCTTAATAAGGGCCACGGGCCACGCCCTTAAAACCTATTTTCATCTTCTTCTCAAAAAGCATAAGGCCTAGAAAGCTGAAACTTTGTGTACAGACTCCTTGACTAGTGATGATTAATAATTGTAGCTTTTGTGGCCCTCTGACCCCTAATAAGGGCCACAGGGGCCACGCCCTAAAAACCTATTTTCATCTTCTTCTCCAGAAGCATAAGGCCTAGAAAGCTGAAACTTTGTGTACAGACTCCTTGACTAGTGGGGATTATAAATTGTAGCTTTGGTGGCCCTGTGACCCCTAATAAGGGCAACAGGGGCCACACCCTAAAAACCTATTTTCATCTTCTTCTCCAGAACCATGAGGCCTAGAAAGCTGAAACTTTGTGTACAGACTCCTTGGCTAGTGAGGATTATGAATTGTAGCTTTGGTGGCCCTGTGACCCCTAATAAGGGCCACAGGGGCCACACCCTAAACACCTATTTTCATCTTCTTCTCCAGAACCATGAGGCCTAGAAAGCTGAAACTTTGTGTACAGACTCCTTGGCTAGTGAGGATTATGAATTGTAGCTTTGGTGGCCCTGTGACCCTTAATAAGGGCCACGGGCCACGCCCTTAAAACCTATTTTCATCTTCTTCTCAAAAAGCATAAGGCCTAGAAAGCTGAAACTTTGTGTACAGACTCCTTGACTAGTGATGATTAATAATTGTAGCTTTTGTGGCCCTCTGACCCCTAATAAGGGCCACAGGGGCCACGCCCTAAAAACCTATTTTCATCTTCTTCTCCAGAAGCATAAGGCCTAGAAAGCTGAAACTTTGTGTACAGACTCCTTGACTAGTGGGGATTATAAATTGTAGCTTTGGTGGCCCTGTGACCCCTAATAAGGGCCACAGGGGCCACACCCTAAACACCTATTTTCATCTTCTTCTCCAGAACCATGAGGCCTAGAAAGCTGAAACTTTGTGTACAGACTCCTTGGCTAGTGAGGATTATGAATTGTAGCTTTGGTGGCCCTGTGACCCCTAATAAGGGCCACAGGGGCCACACCCTAAAAACCTATTTTCATCTTCTTCTCCAGAACCATGAGGCCTAGAAAGCTGAAACTTTGTGTACAGACTCCTTGGCTAGTGAGGATTATGAATTGTAGCTTTGGTGGCCCTGTGACCCT
Organism: Steromphala cineraria; assembly: GCA_916613615.1. NCBI lineage: Eukaryota > Metazoa > Mollusca > Gastropoda > Trochida > Trochidae > Steromphala > Steromphala cineraria. The sequence continues at coordinate 30,777,392 of OU744721.1, forward strand.
TAATAAGGGCCACGGGCCACGCCCTTAAAACCTATTTTCATCTTCTTCTCAAAAAGCATAAGGCCTAGAAAGCTGAAACTTTGTGTACAGACTCCTTGACTAGTGATGATTAATAATTGTAGCTTTTGTGGCCCTCTGATCCCTAATAAGGGCCACAGGGGCCACGCCCTAAAAACCTATTTTCATCTTCTTCTCCAGAAGCATAAGGCCTAGAAAGCTGAAACTTTGTGTACAGACTCCTTGACTAGTGGGGATTATAAATTGTAGCTTTGGTGGCCCTGTGACCCCTAATAAGGGCAACAGGGGCCACACCCTAAAAACCTATTTTCATCTTCTTCTCCAGAACCATGAGGCCTAGAAAGCTGAAACTTTGTGTACAGACTCCTTGGCTAGTGAGGATTATGAATTGTAGCTTTGGTGGCCCTGTGACCCTTAATAAGTGCCACGGGACACGCCCTTAAAACCTATTTTCATCTTCTTCTCCAAAAGCATAAGGCCTAGAATGATGAAACTTTGTGTACAGACTCCTTGACGAGTGAGGATTATAAATTGTAGCTTTGGTGGCCCTGTGACCCCTAAAAAGAGCCACAGGGGCCACGCCCTAAAAACCTATTTTCATCTTCTTCTCCAAAAGCATAAGGCCTAGAAAGCTGAAACATTGTGTACAGACTCCTTGACTAGTGATGATTAATAATTGTAGCTTTTGTGGCCCTGTGACCCCTAATAAGGGCCACGGGCCACGCCCTTAAAACCTATTTTCATCGTCTTCTCCAAAAGCAAAAGGCCTAGAAAGCTGAAACTTTGTGTACAGACTCCTTGACTAGTGATGATTAATAATTGTAGCTTTTGTGGCCCTCTGACCCCTAATAAGGGCCACAGGGGCCACGCCCTAAAAACCTATTTTCATCTTCTTCTCCAGAAGCATAAGGCCTAGAAAGCTGAAACTTTGTGTACAGACTCCTTGACTAGTGGGGATTATAAATTGTAGCTTTGGTGGCCCTGTGACCCCTAATAAGGGCCACAGGGGCCACGCCCTAAAAACCTATTTTCATCTTCTTCTCCAGAAGCATAAGGCCTAGAAAGCTGAAACTTTGTGTACAGACTCCTTGACTAGTGGGGATTATAAATTGTAGCTTTGGTGGCCCTGTGACCCCTAATAAGGGCCACAGGGGCCACGCCCTAAAAACCTATTTTCATCTTCTTCTCCAGAAGCATAAGGCCTAGAAAGCTGAAACTTTGTGTACAGACTCCTTGACTAGTGGGGATTATAAATTGTAGCTTTGGTGGCCCTGTGACCCCTAATAAGGGCCACAGGGGCCACACCCTAAACACCTATTTTCATCTTCTTCTCCAGAACCATGAGGCCTAGAAAGCTGAAACTTTATGTACAGACTCCTTGGCTAGTGAAGATTATGAATTGTAGCTTTGGTGGCCCTGTGACCCCTAATAAGGGCCACAGGGGCCACACCCTAAAAACCTATTTTCATCTTCTTCTCCAGAACCATGAGGCCTAGAAAGCTGAAACTTTGTGTACAGACTCCTTGGCTAGTGAGGATTATGAATTGTAGCTTTGGTGGCCCTGTGACCCTTAATAAGGGCCACGGGCCACGCCCTTAAAACCTATTTTCATCTTCTTCTCAAAAAGCATAAGGCCTAGAAAGCTGAAACTTTGTGTACAGACTCCTTGACTAGTGATGATTAATAATTGTAGCTTTTGTGGCCCTCTGACCCCTAATAAGGGCCACAGGGGCCACGCCCTAAAAACCTATTTTCATCTTCTTCTCCAGAAGCATAAGGCCTAGAAAGCTGAAACTTTGTGTACAGACTCCTTGACTAGTGGGGATTATAAATTGTAGCTTTGGTGGCCCTGTGACCCCTAATAAGGGCAACAGGGGCCACACCCTAAAAACCTATTTTCATCTTCTTCTCCAGAACCATGAGGCCTAGAAAGCTGAAACTTTGTGTACAGACTCCTTGGCTAGTGAGGATTATGAATTGTAGCTTTGGTGGCCCTGTGACCCTTAATAAGTGCCACGGGACACGCCCTTAAAACCTATTTTCATCTTCTTCTCCAAAAGCATAAGGCCTAGAATGATGAAACTTTGTGTACAGACTCCTTGACGAGTGAGGATTATAAATTGTAGCTTTGGTGGCCCTGTGACCCCTAAAAAGAGCCACAGGGGCCACGCCCTAAAAACCTATTTTCATCTTCTTCTCCAAAAGCATAAGGCCTAGAAAGCTGAAACATTGTGTACAGACTCCTTGACTAGTGATGATTAATAATTGTAGCTTTTGTGGCCCTGTGACCCCTAATAAGGGCCACGGGCCACGCCCTTAAAACCTATTTTCATCGTCTTCTCCAAAAGCAAAAGGCCTAGAAAGCTGAAACTTTGTGTACAGACTCCTTGACTAGTGATGATTAATAATTGTAGCTTTTGTGGCCCTGTGACCCCTAATAAGGGCCAAAGGGGCCACGCCCTAAAAACCTATTTTCATCTTCTTCTCCAGAAGCATAAGGCCTAGAAAGCTGAAACTTTGTGTACAGACTCCTTGACTAGTGGGGATTATAAATTGTAGCTTTGGTGGCCCTGTGACCCCTAAATAAGGGCCACAGGTGCCACACCCTAAAAACCTATTTTCATCTTCTTCTCCAGAACCATGAGGCCTAGAAAGCTGAAACTTTGTGTACAGACTCCTTGGCTAGTGAGGATTATGAATTGTAGCTTTGGTGGCCCTGTGACCCTTAATAAGGGCCACGGGACACGCCCTTAAAACCTATTTTCATCTTCTTCTCCAAAAGCATAAGGCCTAGAATGATGAAACTTTGTGTACAGACTCCTTGACTAGTGATGATTAATAATTGTAGCTTTTGTGGCCCTCTGACCCCTAATAAGGGCCACAGGGGCCACGCCCTAAAAACCTATTTTCATCTTCTTCTCCAGAAGCATAAGGCCTAGAAAGCTGAAACTTTGTGTACAGACTCCTTGCCTAGTGGGGATTATAAATTGTAGCTTTGGTGGCCCTGTGACCCCTAATAAGGGCCACAGGGGCCACGCCCTAAAAACCTATTTTCATCTTCTTCTCCAGAAGCATATGGCCTAGAAAGCTGAAACTTTGTGTACAGACTCCTTGACTAGTGGGGATTATAAATTGTAGCTTTGGTGGCCCTGTGACCCCTAATAAGGGCCACAGGGGCCACACCCTAAACACCTATTTTCATCTTCTTCTCCAGAACCATGAGGCCTAGAAAGCTGAAACTTTGTGTACAGACTCCTTGGCTAGTGAGGATTATGAATTGTAGCTTTGGTGGCCCTGTGACCCCTAATAAGGGCCACAGGGGCCACACCCTAAAAACCTATTTTCATCTTCTTCTCCAGAACCATGAGGCCTAGAAAGCTGAAACTTTGTGTACAGACTCCTTGGCTAGTGAGGATTATGAATTGTAGCTTTGGTGGCCCTGTGACCCTTAATAAGGGCCACGGGCCACGCCCTTAAAACCTATTTTCATCTTCTTCTCAAAAAGCATAAGGCCTAGAAAGCTGAAACTTTGTGTACAGACTCCTTGACTAGTGATGATTAATAATTGTAGCTTTTGTGGCCCTCTGACCCCTAATAAGGGCCACAGGGGCCACGCCCTAAAAACCTATTTTCATCTTCTACTCCAGAAGCATAAGGCCTAGAAAGCTGAAACTTTGTGTACAGACTCCTTGACTAGTGGGGATTATAAATTGTAGCTTTGGTGGCCCTGTGACCCCTAATAAGGGCAACAGGGGCCACACCCTAAAAACCTATTTTCATCTTCTTCTCCAGAACCATGAGGCCTAGAAAGCTGAAACTTTGTGTACAGACTCCTTGGCTAGTGAGGATTATGAATTGTAGCTTTGGTGGCCCTGTGACCCTTAATAAGGGCCACGGGACACGCCCTTAAAACCTATTTTCATCTTCTTCTCCAAAAGCATAAGGCCTAGAATGATGAAACTTTGTGTACAGACTCCTTGACGAGTGAGGATTATAAATTGTAGCTTTGGTGGCCCTGTGACCCCTAATAAGAGCCACAGGGGCCACGCCCTAAAAACCTATTTTCATCTTCTTCTCCAAAAGCATAAGGCCTAGAAAGCTGAAACTTTGTGTACAGACTCCTTGACTAGTGATGATTAATAATTGTAGCTTTTGTGGCCCTGTGACCCCTAATAAGGGCCACGGGCCACGCCCTTAAAACCTATTTTCATCGTCTTCTCCAAAAGCAAAAGGCCTAGAAAGCTGAAACTTTGTGTACAGACTCCTTGACTAGTGATGATTAATAATTGTAGCTTTTGTGGCCCTGTGACCCCTAATAAGGGCCAAAGGGGCCACGCCCTAAAAACCTATTTTCATCTTCTTCTCCAGAAGCATAAGGCCTAGAAAGCTGAAACTTTGTGTACAGACTCCTTGATTAGTGGGGATTATAAATTGTAGCTTTGGTGGCCCTGTGACCCCTAATAAGGGCCACAGGTGCCACACCCTAAAAACCTATTTTCATCTTCTTCTCCAGAACCATGAGGCCTAGAAAGCTGAAACTTTGTGTACAGACTCCTTGGCTAGTGAGGATTATGAATTGTAGCTTTGGTGGCCCTGTGACCCTTAACAAGGGCCACGGGCCACGCCCTTAAAACCTATTTTCATCTTCTTCTCCAAAAGCATAAGGCCTAGAATGATGAAACTTTGTGTACAGACTCCTTGACGAGTGAGGATTATAAATTGTAGCTTTGGTGGCCCTGTGACCCCTAATAAGGGCCACAGGGGCCACGCCCTAAAAACCTATTTTCATCTTCTTCTCAAGAACCATAAGGCCTAGAAAGCTGAAACTTTGTGTACAGACTCCTTGACTAGTGATGATTAATAATTGTAGCTTTGGTGGCCCTGTGGCCCCTAATAAGGGCCAGAGGGACCATGACCTGAAAACCTATTTTCATCTCCTCCTCCAGAAGCAGTAGGCCCAGAAAACTAAAACCTTATGAATATACTCTTTGACTAGTGAGGATTATGATTTATAGCTTGTGTGGCCCTGTGGCCCCTAATAAGGGCCTCAGGGGCCACACTCTTTAACCTTATATCACTTTTCAGCTCATCAGGACTGAAAGTCCAGATGGGCTTATGGCATGGCCCGTCGTCCGGCGTCCGTCCGTCCGTCGTCCGTCCGTAAACTTTTGACACTTTCGACTTCTCCTCATGAACCATACACATTAGAGAGCTGAAATTTTGTGTACAGGTACCTTAGCATATGGAGATTCTAATTTGTAACTTTGGTGACCCTGTGACCCCAAATAGGGTCACAGCTAGGGGTCACAACCTTAAAAACCTATTTTCATCTTCTTCTCCAGTTCCAAAAGGAGTAGAGAGTTAAAAATTATATGTGCAGACTCCTTGGACAATGGGGATTCTAATTTGTAACTTTAGTGACCCTGTGACCCCAAAATAGGGTCACAGGGGTCACAACCTTAAAAACCTATTTTCATCTTCTTCTCCAGTTCCAAAAGGAGTAGAGAGTTAAAAATTATATGTGCAGACTCCTTGGACAATGGGGATTCTAAATTGTAGATTTCGTGACCCCATGACCCCAAATAGGGTCACAGGGGTCACAACCTTAAAAACCAATTTTCATCTTCTTATCCAGTTCTAAAAGGACTATAGAGTTGAAAGTGATATGTGCAGACTCCTTGGCCAATGGGGATTCTTAATTGTAGATTTTGTGACCCCATGACCCCAAATAGGGTCACAGGGGTCACAACCTTAAAAACCAATTCTCATCATCTTCTCCAGTTCCAAAAGGAGTAGATAGTTAATATTGATGTGTGCAGACTCCTTGGACAATGGGGATTCTAATTTGTTACTTTGTTGACCCTGTGACCCAAAATAGGGTCACAGGGGTCACAACCTTAAAAAACTATTTTCATCTTCTTCTCAAGTTCCAAAAGGTCTAGAGAGCTGAAATTATATGTGCAGACCCCTTGGCCAATGGGGATTCTAAATTGTAGATTTCGTGACCCATGACCCCAAATAGGGTCACAGGGGTCACAATCTTAAAAACCTCCATTTTCTCCATTAGATGACAGTCTTTATTTCTCCTTTAATATTTTAGTGTGGACTTCTTTCACTGTCTGATATTGGCGATCTAGAAAGTGTTGAATAATAATAAATCATTTGGGTAAGGAAATTTATTCCGAAATCGTTACATTTGTTTTGTAATTTGTTATAGGTTTTCTTGCAATAGGTAACATCAGTTTCATTTTTAGCTCATCTGGCCTGTATAAAGCAAACTTGATATGATGCCTGATGAGCTACAGAGCCAATGGCTCTATTTTCACACTTTTGAAATGCAAAGGCGACACATACAGTTTGCCCTTCAAATTATCTAAAATAATTTTTAAATTATTATCTTCATATCTTCTATCAAAAGTCACGTTGGGATTAATGATACATTTGGCATACAATAAAAGAAACACATGAGTAAGCGTAGCTCACCAGTACCCATGACTGTGCATCCCTGACCAACTCAATAACTGTTTACTTCCCATAACTTAGACATCCCACTACCAGACCATTAATTGACGTCTATTACACAGAATTGACACCATCATCAACAAATTGAAAAGAACATGATGAATTCTTCGATCGGTCAGAAAAATTCTGATCTCGGGAAAATGACGGTACAAAACTAGGGAAGCGTATTAGTGTCACGGTGAAATTATTTTTTAGAACTATCTCCTAGGTAGGAGATAGTATCTCCTACGTAGGACATAGTATCTCCTACGTAGGACTTAGTATCTCCTACGTAGGACATAGTATCTCCTACGTAGGAGATACTTTCTCCTACGTAGGACTTAGTATCTCCTACGTAGGACTTAGTATCATGAGATGATTGGATTTTCTTCATAGTTCGGACAAATTCTGTTTTGGAAATCAACCAAGTACAAAACATTAAATTTTGTAAAATAAAACTTTTAGAAGTATTTTTTCACTTCACTCTTCCTAGTATGCTAGAAGACATGTGCAAAAGTTTGAACGAATCTGATTTTTTTGCAGCCTGTCAAACAAATTCCAAAAAATGGACAATGACAAAGTACAAAACATGGAAATTTGAAAAATAATCCAAAATAAACGAAATCGTTTGTTTTTGACATTGCACCCGTCCTAGTAGGGTAGGAGGCATGTGACAAAATTGAAATCAATTACATGATTATTCATCTGCAATGGTCGGACAAATTTTAAAACATGGAAATTTAAAAAAAAAATAATATAAATTCGCTTGTAAATGGGCACTCTACCCGTCCTAGTATGTAAGAAGACATTTGTAAAATTTGAAACGAATCAGTTGCACAGTTTTTCTGCAATAAGTTAGACAAATTCTGATGAAAAATAACGAACTACAAAACATAAATTTTTTTTTAATGATATCGAAATTTGCTTGTAATTTGTCACTCCACCCCTCCTAGTAGAGAAGACAAAACTTTGAAAACAATCGGGTGAATAGATTTTCCGAAATATGTCGGACAAAACAACTCATCGAAAGGACGGGATCGTTGCTGCTACATACCCTCTACCGTTGGTTTTGAGATTCGATCATACCATGAGTTTTGATTTTGGGAGGTTAAAATTTAATATGTTCAGACAAGAAGTGTAAACATTACTAACAATGACAAGTGTAACGGTTAAACATTTGGATCCAACAAAGTTATTGAACAGTTCACTATAACTTGAAACATATACCACAGAAAAGGCATTGTCAGGGTTTTAACTTTTTTACACATGAAACGATACAGTATAGGCGGAGCAAGATGGAGGCTTCACCCAACCCGTCCGTAGCCCCGAGGGGGTTTAGGCCACCTGTAGTATGTCTGACTAGTTCCGGAGCGAAACAGAGTGGTGCAAACGGAGTGTTACGTCATTTCCGAGTCTGTACCACCAAAGGGAGTACGCCACCTTTGACTCCCCATGTCCAAAACGTCTGCAGAACGCTGGCTACATCGCTGACGATATCCTCCTCCATGGGGACCAAGTAGACGATGGACAGAAAAAGGGACCAAATCAAAAACTAACAAAGAACAAGCACCCTGCACTACGCCCCCATGAAAGCGAACAGGATCGAACCAAAGGCGGAGCAATAGCGTAGTAAACGCGGATGCTCCACACACCAGTAGTGGACCCCAAAGGGAAGGGGTAGCCCCCCTTCCTCCGCCAGACGCGTAGGCGGACCAAGGTAAACAGAGCGGAGCAACCGCCGAGTGGAGGCTACACGCAATATTCCCATCCTACACACATCTCTAGTAACCACCACAAGCTGCAGCACGAGCAGCTCGACCCAGCAGAGACATTCAAACACCCAACAAAAATCCGACTTTAGGGAAACAAAAAGGGAAAGACTGTCAGTCTCCCACTAACCAAATGAGTATTTTAATCAAGGAGTGGTTAGTGGAGACAATATATAGTAACCTCGAGAGCTCAAAAAACGTTTGAATAGGGTTCTATATTCACATGACCATAGGTGACTCGGGGATGGGCAGGTAACTCCCGTCTCCTTTCTTCCGGGTAATGGGTCGAGAAATATTTGACAACCAATTAAAGGGGTACGGTGAGTGGGAGATGGTTATAGTATGTTAAATAATTTGATATATATATATCTGACAACATGAAGAGCACTCGGTCTAAAGACAACAACAACAAGTATTTGTTACAAATGTGACAAGATCCCCCGCCGCAAATTGATGTTAACAAAAAGCATAATGTATACACAGAAACAGTTGTCTACACTTGTCATGCTACTAGATGTCATTTAGACCATAACAAATCGACTGGTCCCTGGGTCTTCCACATAAGAAGCCTTGTGCAAAAAAAGAAGAGAATACAGAGAACAGTTCTTAACATATCAGCCTTACAAATGCATGTTGCCTTCCCTATGAGATGCTTTGGTTAAGTTATGAAGAGCATCCAGTGAATGGTTCTTGAGATATCCCGCTGACAAGCCTAAAATGCAGGTTTCAATGCTGAAATTTTCAAAGCCTTGCTGTGACCTTGAAAATAATGTGAAGGTCACCCAAATCGACTTGGCCCGGCGCCTTACCAATAAGATGCTATGTGTAAATTATGAAGAGAATCCAGTGAATTGTTCTAGAAATATCCAGCTGACAAGCCTAAAATGCAGGTTTCAATGCTGAAATTTTCAAAGCCACGTTGTGACCTTGAAAATAATATGAAGGTCACCAAAAATCGACTTGGCCCGGCGCCTTCCCAATAGACCCTTTTTCGCGGCAAATTTCACGCGACAGCTAGCTCATGAATATTCAGTGGAGGCAGAAAGACCGGAAGCTTCATAGCGTGCCTCCAGTCGCCTCAACATTTATAGCGCGTAGTTTTCATATTTATAAAGTAATTCAACCGCACAAATAGAATTTGTTGCTAGTATTTACTGTTATTAAGTCACATTTAAAGGAATATTTGACTTGACTGGTTTATAAAACAATTTTTCGACGGGATGTATGTTGACATGTGACGACACCTTCGATTGTTTGTTTACAAACAAACATTGAAGCATGCCGATATGTAGATGATCTTCTGCCGTAGAAATATATGAATTAAATGTTTTATTTAACCCTGTATCGATCCCTGATTGATGTTTTGAACATATACGATCTACTAAGCATTAACAGAGGTTTTCCGGTAGTGCAATATTAAAGTGAGTCAAGACTCTCGAAATTCCCATTGACTTGCATGTTAATGAGGTGGTTAAAATATTTTTTCATTAATTGAGTTATGACCAAATTGTTGCCGAATATGTATTGATGATATTAGAAATCATCTCAGCTACAAATACATAATTTTCATGTAAAATTCGGATGATTATTAAGAAAACTGCAGAAAAAATCACATATATATATATTTACAGCAAATAGCAGCAAACGCAAGATTTGACATGGAGGTCTAATGGACAGTCGCCAATTTTGTTTGTAAATTTGTCACTTAAATCAGTCGTCATTCAAGAACAAATCAATTGGAAAGGGAGAGGAAATTTCCTATCTTTGTGTAATTTAAATCTTAAATAATTGTCTTCTACACATTGTATGTAAATTATTCTTGCAACAGACATTCTATGGTCTACATTTTATATATCCTCATTCGAAATTTTCCAAATACATGGTGTAGTTTTGTACCATTTATCAAAATAGACTATTGAATCATATCATCATTTCTTCAAAGAGGCATATTTATTTATGCAACATATGAATTAAACTTCCCAATCTCCACTTATATTATATTACTTATGTATATAATAATGTAATATTTTGGACCAATGAAAAAAAACAAAGATCAGATTTAATATCACATCTGTAATCATGGCAACACAGTTATTTTTTAAATGATTTTTTGTAATATAATTTTGCTTCATTTTCATTTACACTGATAAAGACAAAATGTATTCAAAGTAATCATGTGTACTCAAAACATGCATATGGGAGAAATACATTTAATTTGTTTATGTTTATTTGTTTAATTTCTTGACAGTTGCTTCTGTAGTTATGGGCCGATGGCCTACACTATGCTTTGTAATAAAGAAATTGAATAAACAGATTCATGATATGATATGATTAATGTAAGGTAGCTAATTTATGAAACTGAAATTTGTAAAAATTTTGAAAAAAATACTTTATGTCTAATTCCCATGTGTTGGGCCTGAGGCATAAATCCTGTTCTTACAATATCATTTCATAAAAGAAATCTTGAACAAGTTTGCTTTGAGTGATAAATTAGGATAATCAAACAATATGTTGAAGTTTATTCTAGAAATGTAAAAGGATTGAATTTTGTCCCTTGTCACTAATATTGTTTTTACAATAAAAAAAATATAAAATCATGTGATAAAATCTCTGGAGTCTGAAAGTCTTAAATTTGACTAATTTTAGATGACCTGAATTAAACAACATATTCAAATATTACCTATTACATCTACAATTTAAGGATGAAAACTGTGTGCCTCAGAAATAGATGTATGTTTCAATACTATAATAAGTAATTGCTGAAATTCAGTTTTTTTAGTTCTGTATATAAATTTTTTTCACCATATGCTTGATAACGGTATAAGAATATATACCGAAACGTCGCCACCATCCAATAAAGAAGTTGTTCATCCATAGAATTACTCTTGTCTTCCTCAATATGAAAATTGTTTATTATATATGGCTAATGAATAATACCATATATGAATTTAATCTTCATTTTATTTTATTTTTGACTTGATATGTAATGTTGAAACATGTCTTTAATGTCCAGACTACAATGGTGTTTTATCTGGTTATATTTTTTTTGCTTGATGACAAAATCCTGTTTAAATGAGATAGTTAGTTTGATATATAAACCCTAAGTGCCAAATTTGCATAAATATACACCTTTATCATTCTGTTTGAAATTAAGATGTTATATAATATATAACAAAATATTACATGCATATGATATTCTTATCATATTCTCTATTATCCATCATTAAAATCTAATGATGTTCACACAAAATTTATCAATAATCATTACATGCATAAGAGTCCCACTTTAAATTCTATTTATGAGAAACACAGCAAATTAATTTGTCTATCACAATTTTCAGGAAGTGATGGGATGTATTATTTAAGCTAATAAATGAAAATATAGCAGTGCAGATTGTTTATTCTCCAAATAGTACTATTTTTTGGCTTATGCAATATTAAGATGGCAAAATATCCTCAAACATAGATCTGCCTATTCTGATCCTCACTCAGTATTTTGAATCTCAGATGGAATATTATTTCAAAAATCATGTTGCATGACATAACCTGTATATTGTTAAGACAAAAATATAGCAAATTAAACCATTTCATTCATAAAAATATACTTTTTTAACAGGGATGTTGGAATACTGTTTTAGTTTAATGCATATTGTTTAATATAGTTAATCCAACCCCTCATAGGCTGATCGATAACATTCAAATAATTTTCTTTTTGAAAAACCGTTTGAGCAAAAAAAAAACATGCTGTTGAATTTAGACAGGCCTATATGACAATCAGGAAGTAATGAAATCTTAACAGTACGAAAATAACCCCAGTAAAACGAAACTCAAGTTTGTAGAATATTTTTTCAAAGTGAAAAAGGAGACTCCGATAAATTAAGTATATTTATTATCAGGAATGGTCATCTCGTCATGAATAAAAAGACTATCAAAGACAACCGAATGACAAACATGGCCGCCCTACTGTTTACGTTGTTTTGCAGACATAAAAACTAGTTTCAAAAGATAATACTGATTGACAGTGTTCAATGTAAAGTGTTTAATAAACTGTTTATGCTCTTACAGTTACAAAGGATACCATTTTGCCATCTTTACTACACAGGAAATGTTTTATAAGAGAGTATAATCGAAAATCTGTAAGCGAGGCGCCACTTCACTCACCGCCATGTTTTGCATCCACCTCGATCAGCTGTTATGTTAATGATGTCGAGGTCGTATGCAAATGAGCGCGCGAAAAAGGGTCTATAAGATGCTTTGTGTAAATAATGAAGAGAATCCAGTGAATGGTTCTTGAGATATCCCGCTGACAAGCCTAAAATGCAGGTTTCAATGGTGAAATTTTCAAAGCCTCGCTGTAACCTTGAAAATAATGTGAAGGTCACCAAAATCGAGTGGGTCCGGCGCCTTCCCAATAAGATGCTTTGTGTCAATTATGAAGAGAATCCAGTGAAGTGTTCTTGAGATATTCGGCTGACAAGCCTAAAATGCAGGTTTCAATGCTGAAATTTTCAAAGCCACGTTGTGACCTTGAAAATAATGTGCAGGTCATCAAAATCAACTTGGAAATAAAGGTCAAGGTCATGAAACTCTATAGGGACCTTACTATTATAGTGATGAAGCTACATGTATATACAAAAAATAAAAAGAATCCGGTCAATAGTTTTTGAGTTATATATATACAAATTATTTCATTCGTACGGACGGACGGACACTGCCCAATACTATATACCCCGCTTCGCGCTAAACGCGCGACTGGGGATAATGATAATACTAGAAGTGAAGCCATTAATTTTAGTGGGACAAGTGTGACCAATAAATAATTCCAAAGAACAATATAGAGGCATTGCCTCTGTAGCTTATTAAGGTTCATATTCAATTTAGCATAAGGATGTTCCTCTGAACAAGAAGATGAAAAAATGGTTTAGGCCATGACCCCTGGGGGTTAGTAGGAGCCACAGAGTCACCAATTCTAAATTAAACATGTAGGCGGTGTGATTTCAGGTCCTTAAGCCTCACGAGGAGCGATAGGGTCACAAAACCTATAAACAAAATTCCGCACTAATCAAGGAAACTCAATGAATCTATTTACAAAGTTTCAGCTTCTGGAGAAGAATTAAAAGATATGTTTTAGGGCGTGACCCCTGTTGCCCTTGTTAGGGGCGACAAGGCAACCAAAACTATCAATTATAACCCCAACTAGTCAATGACTCTGTATACAGTTTCAGCTTTCTTGGAGTTATGATTCTTAGGAGAAGAAGACGAAAACAAATTTAAGGGCGTGGCCCCTGCGTCCGTTATATTGGCATATATATTGGCATAAAAAAATCTAAAAAAATGTTTGGGAACATGTTTGCCAGATGCTTGGACTGACAAATACTAAAATCTCATTTAACGGCAAAATATATAAATATATAGAAATCAAATCTAACATATTGATAACATTAATTTTCTTGGATACTTTTAATTTGTTCAAAGAAATGATGAGGTAATTTCTGTTCCAGGTGATCTCTAGGCAATTATTAAATCGTAGGTACATTGTCGTGCAAATATCTGTTTACTAATATTAGTTAAGACAATCACAACATTATCGGAACCACAATAACAGAAAGTGAACAATAATTACTTGAAGAAACAAAACGTTTTTACGGAAGATTAAACACTGCACAAGGACAAACAGTTTTATTGAATTTTGTATATATATTTATATAAATATATGTTTATTGCTTACTTTATTTTGTGTAACATTACTTGTATATATGCTCTTGTACCACCTACGTGGTTTTATGAGAATAAATGATTGATTGATTGTTAATGGATTCGCGTCTAATCCTTTTAAGATAAGTCAGGGATGCCGCCAGGGAGACCCTATAGCGCCGTACATTTTTCTGCTTTGTGTCGAAATCTTGGGTATCATGATACGAAACAACAAAATCATAAAAGGAATTAAACTTGGAAATACAGAATATCTTCTTTCACAGTTTGCAGACGACACAACTCTTACACTAGATGGATCGGGAAAAAAGCCTTTACTCAGCGTTAAATACTTTAGAAGTTTTAGTCCGTTTTTCAGGATTGAAAGTCAATGTAGATAAAACAAAACTTATATGGATAAATTCCAAAAAGAGATCCCGATACAAGATATATAAAGAATGGAATTTCAACTGGTCACAAACAAACTTTACTGTTTTAGGTATACAGGTTAATATTGATCTAGAACAAATGGTAGAAATAAACTACAATGAAAAGCTATGCCAAATTGAAAGGCAAATGAATATTTGGTCATCTCGTACCATAACTCCATATGGAAGAAACACGATGCTTAAATCACTTTTATTACCAAAGCTTAACCACCTTTTCTCATCTTTACCAAACCCGAAAAAATGCGTTATTGAAAGATTGCAGTAAAATGTGTTTTAATTTCATATGGAAAACAAACCAGATAAGGTTAATAGAGATGTTATGTTAAACACAGAGCACGGAGGGATAAAAACTCACGAGAAAGATTGTATCATCACAAAAATTAAAATGGATAAAGAGATTAAGCGGAAATGACCTTAAATGGACATATCTTTTTAACAATCAACTAAAGATCAAAACTCCTTTTTACTATTAGGCATAATCAGTCATTTTTTATTAATTGAACAAAATTAACCAAACTTCGTGTGTGGGTAGAACAAAGTTTCAACAACAACATGCAATTTCAATTTTCAAAATAAAAATTTTCGTTAAAAAGATATTAGATTTCAAAGACACCCACCCTCGAAAAAAATAAAATTAATTTATTTTTCATCGATTTTTTTTGGTTAGGGTCTTATAAAAATATTTCTACTCATCCTAAAAATACTGTTGAGTGTTCAATATCTTCGTTGTTCTCTTGTCTATCAATTATGACTATTCAAAAAAATTAAGTGCCACATTTGCTACAAAATTTTGATCCTCCAAGAGTAGTACCCTCATCACGTTTTTTTTAACATGTCTTATTTTTTTTCTTGAATAATGTCAATAAGATTTTAAATGTTCCACAAACTATGTTGTCATGGTCACTGTCATTGTCATCCAAGTCTGTCTAACCGCAAAATGTGAAGTTAAAGTTAACACAGAATATTTTACAACCGATTTAAGATGAGACTCAACTTTGCAGTTTAAAGGTCTCAAGATAAATTTACATATCGAGTGAAACCTCAAATTTGATAAGCTTAAACAAAACAGGAGTATCACGAATTGCAAAATTTAAGTATAAGTTATCGAAATACCCTTTTAAAACTTTAAGAATACATATATATGTATAACGAATTGAAGCGTTAAATAAGAAATTTCAGACATATAAAATGCCTAGAAAATTGATTTTTTTTAAAAAGAATTTAATTAACTTAACTTAATGTATGTGATTTATGAAACAGAGCAAGTTAAAATTCGCATTTGTACACGTAAAAACAAATAGTACGTTTTTGAGTAAACGTCATTATTTGTACTTACCGTCGACGACTCACCGTAGCCCATTGATTGCCTATCAATTATCTCTCGACCAATAACACAGAGAAAACAATACGGGAGTTACCTGCTCATCCCCGCCGCGCCACCTATGGTCACATGACCAAAACCTCATCCAACTACCTGGAGCCAGTGAACGCTAGAGCGAACCTACTCGCAGGAGGGGAGGCAAGGGTGGGCAATAAAGATTGGTGAGTCGTCGACGGTAAGTACAAATAATGACGTTTACTCAAAAACGTACTATTATTTAACGTACTCTACCGTCTCCGACTCACCGTAGCCCCGACTACCACAGAGGGTGGAGGGCTGCGAGAGCAAGGAGGCGGAAGAGCAAGTACTCCCCCCACTATCGTCTACCTAGGGGTGGGTGCACCGGAACCCTGCTAAGGAGGGAACCCGCCCCGACCCGAAAGGAAAACAAACGAGACACGGAGGTGCGAAGTGAAGTTTATTACATAAAACAACAGAGCGCGAAAGAACCTATCGGTGAACTGCAACCCCTCTAGGGGGAGCAGAACCCCCAGTGCGGTGCTGAGCGAACACTTGTGGCCCCAGTCTGGCCACACCCGCAAGGTCCTTCGTGGACAAGTCTCGGAGGTAGTGATTAGCGAATACCATGCCGGACTTCCAGAAACTGATCTCGTGCGGGTTAGCACGAGCTGGCGGTGCTAACTCCTTGGCTTTATAGGCCTCAAGGATAGCTGACCGCAGATAGACGCCCAGGAGACGTTTGTCTATCTCCTTCGTGCTCACCTGGGAGTGAGGTAGAAATAATCTCCTCCTCCCCTGGCGGAGAGAACGCGTGCGTTCTGCATAAACCCGGAGCGCTCGGACTGGACAGAGGAGTCTGCTCTCCTCGTCCGTGGGGGAGGCTGAGTCTGAGAGGGCGGGAATGTGGAACACCCTGCCCCGTTCGTCCGACCCCTGGTTCTTGCATACGAAATCCGGTGCAAGACCCAGCGAGGCCTTACCCCCGTCCCTCGCTTCGAACCGAAGCAAATCAGCCTGAAGAGCGTGGAGCTCCGAAATCCTGGCGGCCGAAGCCATCGCCACCAGGAAGGCAGTTTTGACCGTCAGACGGAGAGTGATGGTTCCCGATAGAGGCTCATAGAAGTCTGAGCACAAGTGCTCGAGGACAACCGCTAGATCCCACTCGGGGGGTCTCGGTTTGAGCCTCCTGTCCACCTGACGGTAGGTCTTAATCACCTCCTTAAGGACAGAGGTGTCCACGGAGGAGTCACGCTTGCGTAGGACCGACATGATGGCCGCTAGATGCGTGTTGATCGAGGAGGCTTTAAGTCCCCTCTCCTCCCTGAGGTACACTAGGTATTCCGCCGCCTGGGGGACTGTAGCTACCTGCACGTCCCAACCCTTGTCAGAGCAGAAGGTGACAAATGACCTCCACTGCACGTCGTACAGTTGGCGGGTGGAGGCACGCTGGGCGGAGGAGACCGCAGCTGCGACTCTCTTAGAGTAGCCCGCCCGTTTCAGCCCCTTTTGGAGACAAGCCAAGCGTGAAGATTCAGCGCTTGCGGGTTCTCGTGTACCCGCCCGCTTGGCTCGCTCACTAGGAGATTCCATCTGAGTGGAATGGGAATTGGTTCCCCCTGGGACAACCTCCGAAGGGGTACGAACCACGGCCTCGCTGGCCATAGGGGCGCTATCAGGATGAGCCTGATCACCCGGGTCGCCTGCAGTTTTGCCACCACTTGATTCAGAATGCTCGGGGGAGGAAAAGCGTAGGCATCCATCCCCTCCCATTCGAACGACAGAGCGTCTAAGCCCCATGCCCCGGGATCGGGGACGGGAGACACATAGACCGGCAACTGGTGGTTCAGCCGTGTCGCAAAAAGATCTATGTGCGGTCTCCCGAAGAGCTGGCAGACTTGTTGAAAGACCCTGGGGAGGAGTTTCCACTCCGTGGACGGGGGTTTGTCTGGCCTGGAGAGGGCGTCCGCTAGGACGTTCCTCACCCCCGGAATGTGCACCGCGCGGATTGACATGCACAGTCTGTCCGTCAGCCGAAAAAATCTAGCGCTAACTGGAGGATGGCGAGTGCCCTGGTCGAACCTTGCTTGTTTATTCCCACAGCCGCTGTGGAGCTGTCCGTGTGCACTAGTAACACTTGGCCCCACAGCAGAGCGGACCAGTGGCAGATTGCCAACCTGACAGCCTCCATCTCCAACTCGTTGATGTGGCGCTTGCGCTGAGCCGACGACCAGAGCCCCGCCGTCTGATCCGTCCCCAGGTGGGCCCCCCAGCCCTGAGTGGACGCATCCACGAATAGGTGAGCTGTCGCCACGGGGGGTCTGAGAGGGACGCCTGAGAACACGTTCTCCTGCACCCTCCACCAGGCTAAGTGAGGGACGAGCCGCTTGGGAAGCGGGAAGGCGTGACTGCACATTTCCTCCCTGACGTGAGGATTGAGAAAGACTTGTAGGGGCCTCAACTCCAGCCGACCCCTCGCGGTGAGGTCCTGGGCAGAGGTAAGTAGCCCTAGTATCCGCTGCCACTGCCGGAGCAGGAGCGGACCCTTGAGTCCCCGTTCTAGGAGACCGTCTATCCTGCCCATCCGTTCCTGGGGAACGAAGGCCCTGTACTGAACAGTGTCCAGCCTGGCGCCCAGGAAGGTGAGTGAGGTTGTGGGTTGTAGGTCCGACTTGGACAGGTTTACCAACCACCCCAGTCTCCTGAACAGCGCGATCACAAAATCCCGCTGTTCCCGGAGGACTGCGGCCGAGCGGTGGTGACTGAACCCGTCGTCCAGGTACATAGCGAACTGTACGTTGTGATGGTGAATTAGTTGGACGACTGGCTGAGTCACTCTGGTGAAGAGCCACGGAGCGGATGATATCCCGAACGGGAGCACGTTCCACTGAAAGTGGCGCCCCCCCAGGACGAAGCGGAGGTACTTGCGGTGTTCCCGAAAGATGGGGATGTGCAAGTACGCGTCCTGAAGATCCAGGGATATCATCCAGTCCGATCGCTCCAGAAATAGCATCACTGACGACACAGTCAAGAGACGAAAATATGGCGGCCGTACGAGGTAGGAGCGGTTGAACACTGACATGTCGTGAATGAGCCGCCATTTTCCCGAGTCTCTCTTGGGTCGAACAAAAACGGGTGAGTAAAACCCCGGAGTTAGATCCTGGAGGGGGACTTCCTCCACCGCCTCCTTGGCGATGAGAATGTCCACCTGTTCCAACGTGAGAGCGAGCCTGTCGGCTGACAGCGGTCGTTCTGTTGGGTTGCAGGTGAGTGGAGGGGGAGACAAGACTGGAATCTGAAACCCCCGCTCCAGGATCCGACACACAAAGGGATCTAAACCTAACTGTTCCCAGTTTGCCACGAACTGCCCCAGACGCCCTCCGACAGGGCCATCCGAGGGAATAATCAAAGGTGGAGGAAGCAATGGAGCGTGCCACGAGTCACTGCTTCTTTGGGGTGAAGGGACCCTTCCCCCGCTTGGGCCACTTCCCTTGAAAGGAGTGTTTGCCTGGAGACGGGCCGGAGACGTTGCCTGAGTCTCTCCCCCCCCCGGCCCCCGAACCGAAACGACACACCCCCCGTCTTGGGAGTGTGAATCTGGGGCGTCTGTTTCCCCTTCTTGGGTGTAGTGAGCCCTTGCCTCCATTCACCCGCCAGCCTGTTCGTCAGATCCTGTTGTTGGACCTCGTGACGCTGTCTGAGGGCTTCAGGAATGGCACCAGCGAAAAGCGTGTTAGCTGACCCAGGGACTCCTCGAAGGTTACTACGGATCCCGACGGGGAGGTTGGTTCGACCAAGGAACCCGTCCCTGCGTAGGTTAGTGATCCCCGCCGAGATACGCCCCGCGCTGAGCATGACTTGCGCCAGGCCTCCTGCCACGGACCCGAACGCGCGGTAAAGGGCCGAGGCTCCCTTCTCCATCTCCGCCTCCCTGGCGAATGCCGTCATCGCCTTACAGGTGTGAGCGACGGAGTTAACCGTCCCCAAGATGGACCTGGCCTCCTTGTCCAGGTGGACTAAGTGGGCGTCCGAGACGTGGTGAGGGGTCGAGGGTGCGGCCACCCGTCTTATGTCCTCGTCCAAGACTGGAGGATTAAGCGGGATGGGGGGGTCTGCCACCGGGAGGGAAGACCGCTGGCGGTCCGTCAACACCAGAGGGGGATTGAGCCTACCCGGCGCTGCAGCCGCAACCGCCGAACTAAAGTCCTTCCCCGCCGTGTCAAACAAACGATGGGGGGGAAAGGCCTGTCTCGTGCACCGTGGAGCCTCCTCCTCACAGAAGGACTCCAACCGGGCCCGCTTGGTGGAAGAGGGCGATTCATCCACCTCCTGAAGATAAAGCCCCGCCCATTCCGCCACTGCGTCCATTTTGTCGGTCGCGTCCGACCCCGACGCACTCCCACTCCCTCCCTCGGAAATAGGAATGAGAGGAGGGTTCGTAGTATCTACAAACTCCGGGTCTGGGCGGATGGGGGACCCACCGGGGGTGGGCAAGTCGTTGGGGGAAACCTCCGGGGAACGGAGAGTGACCCTTCGCCCTGACCGAGGGGGAAGGGGAGGCGACACGGGGGTTGAGGGGGGAGTCTTCTCCCGTCGTACAGAAGCGGGGGGGGGGGGGGGAACGTCACCCCTGGCTTCAAACATCCCCGTCACCATGTCCTTGACGGACGCAAGTAATTGAGCGGAGAAGGCCGCCTCATCAAAGGGAAGTCGGTCCCCCGACTTCTTCTTCCTCTTCTTTGACTTCTTCCGCACGCGGAGGGGAGAAGTGTGAGAAGGGACGGAAGACACCGAAGGGGAGCGACGGCGAACGGGAAGGAGGGGGGGAGGGGGGGAGGGCAACCCTCCGATAGCGTCCCTGTCCGAATCGGACCCCCTGACCTCCGCCTCAAACTCCCTAGTGTCTTCCGATATCACGAGTCCCTCCGAGGGGGAGGTGACGGTAGACGAAGGCGGGTGGCTTCCCGAGGAGCGAACCCTACGCTTCGCGCAGATAGCGTCCCTCTCACTCTTCCGAAGCGCCTGAAGGTAAAGTTTGAACCCCTCTGGAGTGAGGGACTCGCACTCTTCACACCTATCCTGTAAGGTGCAGGCGGACGTGCAGACACGACAGAGGGAGTGGGGGTCATGGGTCCCCGACTTCCTAAGTCCGCATCGCCCGCAGAAACCAGGGTACATCGCTGACGATACCCTGGTCCGACGACACTTACCTGTGAACGTAAGGTAGGTCCGTCCCTCCAGACGGACCGGGACGGAGCGGAGCGGAGCAACCACGTACAAGTCCGAGGACGGACCAGTCCACCGCGTCCGTCAATCACTAGACGGACCAAGAGTGAGTGAGGTGAACTAGCGTACCGAGCGGAGGGCGGACCAACCACTCACGTCCGTGTTCACTCACGCACCACTCACCACGCGGACGCGTGTGAGTACCGCTCACCCCAAGCGGGCGGGCAAGGCGAGACACAAGGTACGTCGCTGACGCTACCTGCACTCGTCCCACGCACCAGCCGAGGGGTCAAAGGGCAGCCACCCGTAGAGTGCTGCCTGCGACCTGAGAAGCACGAGCGCGCACGTGCAACCCAAGCGACACGACCCAAGCCCGGGTCGCGCGACACTAAGGCCTGCCTGTACAAACAAGCAGGATAAACAACAAATCTACTCCCAATTAACAATTGGAAGTAGACAGAGAGTAAGAGAACCCCGCTCTTACACCCAAGGAGTATGGTCAAGAGAAAACCTCCAAAAAACAGAGCAAAAAGGCAAATTCACTTCGAGAGAGCTCAGAGATACGTCCGATCACTGAGCGACAGGAAGTTGGAATGAGGTTTTGGTCATGTGACCATAGGTGGCGCGGCGGGGATGAGCAGGTAACTCCCGTATTGTTTTCTCTGTGTTATTGGTCGAGAGATAATTGATAGGCAATCAATGGGCTACGGTGAGTCGGAGACGGTAGAGTACGTTAAATAATACTATAGGGGGAAAAAGTTCAAAAACAGTTTGTTATTGTGTCATATGTTGGTTACATAAATCTTTACTCATCTTTTATTATATCTGAGTAGTTATAAATTATAAGTTAAAACTATTAAAGCTTTATTTTAAGTTTTGATCCGTCTATCTACTCAAGAAACAGCACATTAGATTCGAGAAAGGTGTTCCTTACCATATATTTAGTCGTAAAAACGATGATTACAAATACAATCTTAGCTCACGCTTTTATCGTGACAGCCAATGAAAGCGGACGATTACACGTGGGAGTTACTCCGATTGAGACGGTATGGTCGTTCTTTTATTCGTTGTGATAAACATCCGATAGATAGTGCAAATCGTAGCTGAATAATTATTCTATATCATGAATTCTATGTAGACATGTGCGCTTTACGAAAATACGTTTTTTACATTTCTGAAGTTTTTCTCCTTATGAAGTCAACATTTGACGTCACATAAATGAAAATCTAAAAATAAGTTTCTCTGGATTTGTTATCCTATTTTCTTTTGTAGTATTTCAAACTTTTGTGCAATAAGAGGCAACGGTACGAAAAAACGTAAAACCACCCCCCTGTTTTGACCCCGATTTCTAACCAACTTTTTACGCCTGCGAGGTAGGTAGGTAGGTGAAATTAAGGGCGAAGTTTGGGCCAAGGATGACCTACATGCGCCCGTACGTACGCCTGCGAGAAGAGTTGTCCTGGTTATCTCCCCTGTCTGGTTATCGCTATTACTATTGGATAGTAGCTTCATACGAACTAGATTGATCTCTTCTTCATCAAACCCGTTTTGGAAAGACATTCGTTTTGAATGGTCAGACTTCTGATTTCTGTATTAAGATTGGTATAAGAAAGGTGTTATATTTGTGAATGATTTACTTCATGATGAAGGAAGACTGTTAACATATGAAGAATTTTCCAATACATTTTCTATCGAGACTAGTTTTCTAAATTATGAATCGGTTAAAAGAGCTATAATAACATATATTCGATCCTTGAATATACAAACATTCAAAAGGAAGTTGCTTGATCCTATTTACCCTTTTTAATATTTCAAAGATTGACACCATTATTGAGAGCAAAACATTATATGCCTCTCTATTAAACTCGAAATTTATCCGCTTGCCAAGTTATTCAAAATGGGAAAAATTCGACAAATTGATCTCGAAGAAACGATTGGAATATTTTTAATATCATTGCCAATAAATGCTCGAAAAGCACAGACTTTAAATGGTTGCAATTCAAAATTATTCATAATATCCTTCCATCAAAACGGTTTCTTTATAAAATTGGATATGAACCATCACCATTATGTTCATTTTGTGAAATGGAAGTTGAAACATTTAATCACATTTTATGGGATTGTGAACCTATTTTTAGATTATGGAACGAAATAGAATCATGGTTGAACTCAGTACAATTGAAACTTAAATTCACAAACAAAATAATCATTTAGGGAATAAAAGGGAAAAAATAATCCTGTAAATGCAATCATTTTACTTGTCGAACAATAAATTTTAAGATACATCATGAATGGGTTTAAACCAAAGTTAGAATACATAAAACGTGAAATTAGACGTTACTATGATATGTCAAGATATGTATTTCTATCAACAGAATCTGAAGAAATGTTTTTAAATATTGGTCAACATTACATTTACTACTTGGAAAATAAATCGGCCACCTTCTTAAGTTGTACTTGTTAACTATGAATGTATATATATGAAACTATATGTTTTATGTTTCTTTTGAACGATGTAAATGCCTGTATCACAATATATGGAAAATAGAGAACCCAACAAACATACACAACATTATTTCATCATATGTGTGCTGACAATTGACATCTCTCTCGTGTTCACACCCCTATATCAGAGCAGCGAATAATTTGCACTCTGTGTCACAGCAGTAACATGATGAGGTTTGGGCAAATATATGATAGAAAGAGCTTTTACCTCACTGTTTACTCGATCTGTCCTCGTTGTTTGACACTCCCTGGCACGAGACAGTTCGATTTACTATATGTTCCAAAGGAGCGATCAACACCTGATTTCCTAACTTCATCCTGGTTGTATCATATAATTATCAAAACACTGGAATTTTAAGATACTAACTCTCACGTAAAAGTTGATATGCCCTACGTTCCTGAGTGCACGCCAAGTCTTGTTTTGGAAAAGATAGGTCTTACTTAGTCCTATTTTTGCGATCATGACATTGGTACGTTTTCATTTGGTTTCTACTGTTAAATATTCTTGGTAAATGTTAATGATAATAAAGGAGAGTAAGGTGAAAAGATCCATTCCTTGAAAATGCCTTGTCCTCTGGACGTGGAGCTATTCTTAACAGCAAAATCTATGGTCCAATGCGTGCATTTAATCTTCACATTCAATGGTCTGAACTGGTTTTACAAGTCTCATGTGACCTGGGTATATCAATACTTGCACAACTGCGCAGTGCGCATTAGGATATCTTGAGACTACATCGTACCTGGAATTAAAGGAGGTAAGTTTTGCTAACTTGTCATATAAGGTGCATCGTGCTGGCCTGTTTAGTTAAAGGTCATCTTATAAACATGACATAGCGCCTGGAATCCGTTGGTAAACTTTATAAATTTATATTTTCAACTTTTCCTCCAGACCAATTCGATCCATAAATTTCAATTTTGTGTACAGGTAATACGGCAGTGGGGTTAGTGTATTGCTTATTAGGTGATTAAATGAAACCCAACAAGGGCTACTAGGACCATGTCATAAAACGCCTTTCATCTAAAACCCAATAGGGTTATAAAGCATAACATTTGTGTACGAACTCCTTAGCTAATTGAGAGTATCTGTTATAGATTCGGTGACTAATGTGAATAATGTGACTAATAATAAGGGCCACAGCGGCGGCCACGCCTTAAAGTACGAAAAATGTTGAACGAAATGTTGTCTACAAGCTACTGAGTTGTTGGGAATCTCGATTTGATATTTGGTTACCCTGTGGCTCCTATTAAGGGTCACTGTGGCTTTGCCTAAAAACTGAAGAAAAACTCAAATCTATGCTTTTAAAGGAAAATTATGATTCAGTTAAAAGTCGGGGTTAATAGACGTATATAAAATGGAGCCTTTGGCTCTGTAACTCACCAGACTTCATATTTAATTATGATGTACAGTGTGGCCAATGTGGTACCCCATTTGTAGGGACTCGGGTCACGAATCCTAAAATCAGTATATAAGCGATGTGATCTCAGATACTGGTAATCATTTAAATGGTAATTGCTCAAATATTTAATTGATAATTTGGAGTAAAAGATTAAAAGGTTCACCAAGTCCTTTTTAGGGGCCATCGGGTCATCCAAAAAAAACCCTGTAAATTAGGGGAGACCAGGGCAAAGCGCGCACCCTAACATAAAAGTGCGTCTAGTGGGCACCCCGATATGTACAGAATGCAACTTGCACACTATTTCTAATACTTATCAGATGGACTGTAACATGGCACATGCTTTTTTAATCTGCCATTTCGGCATAAGGATTTATTTACGTAAATATATTTTGGTTAAGGGGGCGCGCTTTGCCCTGTAGTTTGGGGCAAAGTGCCCAATCCTCTGGGCGCTTTGCCCCATTCGAAAAACAACACAGAATGTAATAGATATTACACACACATAATCAGCCAATACAAATCAAAAGCTATCATCTTGATAATACAAGGCAACTATCGAACCCATATGAAGAATAGAATTAACATAAAAGTTGACAATACATGCAAGAATGCGCAAAATATTCCTTAACATGTCATGGACCTACATGTTCAACATTCTCAATTACCAAATATCGTTATGGTTGGTACATGTACATTTCTTTCAACTACGAATGTGTTGATAATGTAGGTTATTCAATATCAAAACCAGCAAAATAATATTTTGTGTCGGACTTGGCAGAACGGCATAAATTGCTTATCG
Organism: Steromphala cineraria; assembly: GCA_916613615.1. Classification (NCBI taxonomy): domain Eukaryota; kingdom Metazoa; phylum Mollusca; class Gastropoda; order Trochida; family Trochidae; genus Steromphala; species Steromphala cineraria. The sequence goes on from OU744721.1 coordinate 30,803,083, forward strand.
TTTAGGGTTGAACAGTAATATACGATGAATTATATATTCATGATTTAAAAAACAACAGAAAAATGTGCTTTGGTAACTGTTTCTTGTCGTGATTCTTTAACAAAACAAAACCCTTTAAGTAAAAGGGTATATTTCATTTTAATATAAAAAAACCAGAATGCTGATATGAGAATAATAGTTCACCTTTACATTATTTGCTTAAGAAATGCAAAATAATAACTTTAACACCAATATGTTAACAAAAATGATATATTTTATAACACACGTGGCAAAGCGCTCCCCCGGCACGTTTTGCCCCATCAAGGGTAGCATTTGTTGTGAACATCACAGAAAGTCATTAAAGCAAGTAATTACAAATTTCATTATTCAATGAATTAATGATACCAATTAATGTTACATGTGCACGAGAGTTCAATGTTCCGTTTTGTATTTTTATTGAATATTTGAATTTGAGACATATCCGTTCCATATAGTAAAATCGCGTTTTTTCGAATATTTGAAATTCTGCGTCCACAACCCAGGCAAATGATTCCAGCGTTGGTCACAAAACTTCATTACGGTTACTTTCATTCGTTGGTAATGACAAATTACTCCATTTGTCGACAGGTTTGGAGAAATAACGCGTGGTCACTTTGCCCCGGGGGCGCGCTTTGCCCTGGTCTCCCCTACAATTTCCATTAGTAGGAGTCTTTACACAAGCTTTCAGCTTTCTAGGCCTTATGCCTCTAGGAATAAGATCAAAATATGTTTTACGGGCGTGGCGCCTGTGGCCTTTATTAGGGATCATAGGGTCATAGATATAAAAAAAAGTCCCTAGTCAAGGGGGTCTTTACACAAGATTTCAGCTTTCTATGCCTTAAACGTCTGGAGAAGAAGATGAACATAGATTTAAAGTGCTTGTTTCCTGTTGCCCTCATAATGGGGGCCTCAGGGCCACCAAAGCTACTATTTATAATCATCTCTAGTCAAGGAGTCTGTATACAAGGTTTCAGCTTACTAGGCCTTATGCTTTTGTAGAAGAAGATGAAAATAAGTTTTATGGGTTTGGCCCCCTGTGGCCCTTATTAGTGACCACAAGGTCACCAAAGCTACAATGTATAATCATCACTAGTCAAGGAGTCTGGACACAACGTTTCTAGATCTTAAGCTCTTGGAGTAGAAGTCGAAAATGCTCAAAGTTTATGGACTGATGGACGGATGGACCGACGGACCCATAACTGTCAGTCACAAGCTTTTATCCGTGTACGACACATAGTACATTCAGCTTTTATTAGGTGTTCGTATTTGCAGAAAGATAAGATAGTTCATAGGATATTCTGGGTAAACGGTAAGAGGTCATGCAAGAATGTCTCAGCCAATATCTTATCATTTTAATTTGTGATTCGATAACAAGCGGGAACCTTCCACATACTTAATAAATCATTGTATTTCATGCGTTTATTTTAACCCCCAAAAAAGTCAACGGCCGTCATCTATTTCGAAAGCTTTCGGCTCAGCCTGGTCACCACTATATACTATATAAATTACGGCTATACCATAAAAGGATAATAAGCACACCACATACAGTGCCGTGCCAAATGTATTGCAACAAACATGGGATCCCATCTTATTTCAGTATAGCATAAATAATATTCATGATCAAAACAATGAACGAGAAGTTATAAAACTTAGTAATTAGGTAGTCTAACACCTTGAGATCATGTTCATAATTTTAAATTTCATCAATTTAAACATTGTTTTTGAAAACGGCATCATTATGACTTGGCATTTCTAACGTGTTGTCACTACCCAATTCCACCATTTTGTCAGCAGCCAAAAACGGTGAAAAAATTATACATACCCCAGGAATCTGTAAATATTTCGTTAAAAGACATTTTATCTAAAATCTGAAACTGTGTATTTATTGCATGGCAGATTTTCTGTTTTTCATGTCCATTTTTAGTAATAAATTGCTTAAAATGTGGCAATTAAAATTATTTATGCTTAACTCAAATAACAGTACTTCACAATCTGGGAATGAACTACACTAACCCGTCAATTGGATATTAAGACCAGCTTAAGAGCCCTTCACAATCTGGGAATTTACACCTTTATTGCATAAACTGAAGAAAGATAATCGCTCAAAGCCCTTCACAATCTGAGAATGGACTACATTGACCCGTCAGTTGGACCCCAATACCAGGTAAGGGCCCTACACAATCTAGGAATTTATGCATTTATTGCATAAACTGAAGATAGAAAATCGCTCTTAGTACTTTACAATATGTGAATGGACTACATTAACCCGTCAGTTGGACCCCAAGACCAGGTAAGAGCCCTTAACAATCTAGGAATTTACCCCTTTATTGCATATACTGAAGATAGATAATCGCTCTTAGTACTTTACAATCTGAGAATGGACTACACTAACCCGTCAATTGGATACTAAGACCAGCTTAGAGCCCCTCACAATCTAAACATTCACCCCTTTATTGCATAAAATGAAGATAGAAAATCGCTCATAGCCCTTCACAAACTGGGAATGGACTACATTGACCCGTCAGTTGGACCCCAAGACCAGGTAAGAGCCCTTCACAATCTAGGAATTTATGCATTTATTGCATAATCTGAAGATTGATAATCGCTCTTAGTACTTTACAATCTGAGAATGGACTACACTAACCCGTCAATTGGATACTAAGACCAGCTTGGAGCCCCTCACAATCTAAGCATTCACCCCTTTATTGCATAAAATGAAGATAGAAAATCGCTCATAGCCCTTCACAAACTGGGAATGGACTACATTGACCCGTCAGTTGGACCCCAAGACCAGGTAAGAGCCCTTCACAATCTAGGAATTTATGCATTTATTGCATAAACTGAAGATTGATAATCGCTCTTAGTACTTTACAATCTGTGAATGGACTACATTAACCCGTCAATTGGATACTAAGACCAGCTTAGAGCCCCTCACAATCTAGGAATTTACCCCTTTATTGCATAAACTGAAGATTGATAATCGCTCTTAGTACTTAACAATCTGAGAATGGACTACACTCACCCGTCAATTGGATACTAAGACCAGCTTAGAGCCCTACACAATCTAGGAATCGTTCTCTATGTTACCATAAATTGTAGATAGAAACTCGCTCATCGTTCTCTATGTTACCATAAATTGTAGATAGAAACTCGCTCATAGCCCTTCACAATCTCTGAATGGACTACACTAACCCGTCAGTTGGACACTTAGACCAACTAAGAGCCCCTATGTACTGTAAGTTGATAATTAAAATGACCTTGAAGCTCCACACAATCTAGGAATCGACGCCTACATTCCGTAGATTGCAGATAGATAAACGCTTATGGGCCATCACAATCTGGGAAATGTATAAAACTACCACGGGAATCTAGGAATCGCTTGGACCATTTTTATACGCTTGATAGTTTTGAACATGCTCAAAACTATGCTGCGTATGGTTAACACGCAACGCATCAGTTTTACATCGGTCGAGGGCGGTACATCTACGTTAGGTAATCGTGATGAGTATGCACTTCATACGCAGTGTAAGTTGGTGTCCCGAACAAACGCACTGACAGCGCATAGAAGACGTACACAAAAGGACCTTCAAGCAAATGTAGCACGAATGAAGAACGATCTCAAACCGATTGATATACAATGGAAAATGCATGGTCCAGTTTTTCCGTATGAGTAACGTATGACAAGCGAAATCATAGCGTACATAGGGTACATCGTGAATTTGATATAGATACCATAACGAAAGGGTTGGTGAGCATAATACCTTCCTATGCTATTTGATAGTCTTCATTGTGTTTTCTTCTTTCATATAGCACTTTGATGCTATAGTTTAAAAGAACTAAGAGTCGAAACTATCAAACAAATACACATTAAAATTAATTAACCAATTTTTAAGAATTCCATCCAATTATATATCAAAATTATCCAAACTTTGAGGATAGAAACAAAATGAATGAAATACTTTTACTACTAATTCCAATTTAGTAAATCAAAGATGATAAGAGATGAATTAAACAATAAATATTATTTACATTTCCATGCACACATCATAAAAAAGCTAAATAATTTTTTTTAATGTTTTCATTGTAAACTTCTCAGTTGCAAAGCGATTTCAGACTATGAAATATACCATTAGACTAAACCTGTGCACTATTCCATTGTTTATATAGGAGGTATCCAGGAAAATCTTCTGGTCAAGTGTCTAGGTAACGGAAAATTTAGAATAAGTGTTTTACAAATGTAAGTTATCCTTGAAAAAGGCAGGTCCGGACCAAATGCGACAGGATGATACTAATGTTATTGATACAGCATGATATTGTGAGTAGAGCGTGGGTGCATGTAACAGAAAAGAATCAACCAAAGTTTTAATTGAGAGAAGAATGTTTTATATTCTGATATTTCGGAAAGTTTCATACCTCAATCAAGGGGTATGAGAAATGATCAAGTATCAAGCGAAAACTGCGGACTAATATTGAAGTGTGATAACTCCTTTAATCACATGTTTTAGAGAAATTGATTCAGTAAACTTAAATTTATTCAGTACACTTTTGTTTTAATAATAGTCTTGCAATTTGTAACAAAGCTTTTCGTTTTCGCGAGGTCCCTTTGTATAAATATTACCTTCGAAAACGTACTACAAAGACAGAAAGGATTGAAAATTATGTGAAGACGCAACGGGCTCGTAATATGCTCGCTTTGTTTGCGCAAGACATGCAGTAAACATAAGTTGTGAGCGTCTACAGTATTGTATGTATGCGCTCTGCATGTGCAATGATGTGCCACAATAAAGTGGGGATACTCAAATCATATGCAACTCCAACGCATCCTCAACGCAAAGAAAACGCAAAGTTCGTAAATCAATCGCTCCATGTGCGGTACAAGTAAGGCAAATTACGGTAAATGTTTGAGCGTACTGGTTGCGTATGAAACAAATTCCACACGCAACTCAAACGCACTTGCTATACGCTTAAGTGTGACAGGGCCTTATGTTTTTTGAGTAAAAGTCGAAAATACACAAAGTTTATGAATGGATGGACGGACGGACCCATAACTGTCAGTCAAAAGCTTTGTTACACCTTTTAAAAGCGTACGACACACAGTCCATACCGCTTGTATTCGGTGTTAGTATTTGTATAGAGAAACATCAATTATCGACATTTATTCTTTTTTAAAAATCATTATAAATTGATTGCTTACATATAATGCAACTGTCAAATCTATTGTGTTAATACTTACATCATTGATTATAATATCATTTTGATAATGAATTTATGCCTGATTTTCATTCCTGTAACGAATTTAAAATCAGACATGGAGAGTTTACTACTGCTTCAAACATATTGAGCGAGTAACTGCAGTTCAAGGGAGATAATTAAGATAATCTTCGAGCTGTAGCTTGAACGCCAAGATGATGTATTACGTTTTGACTCAATATCAAATGTAACTGTTAAGGATTATGAAGTCATGGGAAATCATTGGTAAACTGCTGAATCCCGATCCCGATTACGTAAAACTAATGGAAAATGTGAAAATGCAAATATAATTTTTTCGTTCACTTAAAAAAATGTCAATTTAATGACAGAGAACATAAACAACGTTTTTTAAACGACATTAATACAGTGTGTTTTAGATATTTTATTGATATGTCTGATCTGAAGTCATTAGATGTCTGCTTGTTTTCCGTCTAGATATATGAACCAAAATTATTTACAACTCGTACGTTCGTTATCAAAAGTTTCTAATACTTAATGTATCATAAATTGTACCTTATTTTGTTCACAGAAAAGTTTCGACGGACTTGTGATACCAGACAATGTTCAGGAAGTTGAATAACTTTTAATATTTTTACATTTTGTCAGATTATCTTGGCGTAACATTTGGCATAGAAGCTGGTTATGTAGTCAGTGCATTAACTATAAAATGTTCATTTCGTAAAGATAATGTTTTTCATTGACATTGCCCAAAATTAAAGTGATTTATAGTTCATGAAATATAATGTATGTCAACATAATCCCGTTCTGTCAGTAAATGGGTAATTGAAATTTGAAAACAAACAAATAACTGCATCCTTTTTTAAACAAATAACATAATTTCTCTTTGGGGTTGTCGGTGTTGTTGTTTGGACAGTTACTTTGTAGGTACTCGCCATTTTACTGAAGAATAGGGTTTGAAACCGCCATGTTAGGTGTAATTTTATCTGTGCTCAAAGTACAAATACAGGACAAACATTGAAAGGGATAATATAAGATCTGATTGATAAAAGGTCTATAAAAAAACTACAAAATCTTGTTATGATTTTGGTCAAGATACACTGACGGCCATAAAAACTTGTTTGATTTAAACTTCAATAACAAATAACAAAGGCAATGAGAGTTTTGAAGGTTGCTTTTGTTTAATAATGCATCCAGAGAGATAAAAGTTATAAAATTCATCAAGTGCATTTATCACAGGAAATGAACAAATGGACATGGGGTCAAAATCGTCAATGTATCCATATTGACAGCATGGAATAATAGTAATGCGAGTCTCTAATACCGAGTGTGTCCACTTCTTGCATTAACACAGGCAAAGACACGTCTTCGGGCTGACGTAGTTAAGCATCTGAGACACGCCTCCATTCCTCGGTGAGAGTCTGAGCCATCTGTTGGCGGTTGATTGGCGGGTTCTGTCGACTCCGAAATCGCCTGTCATGGTGGTCCCATAAGTGCTCGAAGGGCGACATATCTGGTGATCTAGCAGGCCATAGCATGACGTTGACGTTATTGACGTTGAGGAAGTTATAAACTACTCTGGCAACATGTGATGGAGCATTATCGTGTTGGAATAGCACTCCCTGTGGTTGTCGCTGCAGAAATGGAAGGACTGCTGGCCTCACTACCTGGTCGATATAACGTTGGGCTGTCAGATTACCGTTCACCACAACAAGTTCTGTCTATTGATCACAACAAATGCCACCCCAGAACATCACACTACCACCACCATAAGGTTCTAATCTTGAACAAAACAATTTGCCGTTCTTTCAATAAAGGGGGTAATAAAGGCTTAACGTATTTTTACAGTTCTTTTTTCAGTTTTTACTATTCATATTCAGTTTTTGAATATGAAATTGATATATTTCTCTTTATAAAACTTGGTCCTTAGATTCTGGATGATATATATCTTTACAATATCCTTCGTGAATATTTATTCTTACGTTTACACCAGTTGGCTCAATACAAATTGAATAAATTTTTATAATGGCTCCAATTATGAGAGCTGGGGAATGTTCATCTAATTCTGCAATAAAATCATCAAACGTACTCCTCACGATGAAAAGTCTTGAGTAACGTCCTATCCTCGCAAATAAAAAATTTTCGTCGGATTTATAGCTTTTACATAAATTATGCAAGACGTCCTGCGATATATTTTTATTTGATCCTTGTATTTCCTCCGTGTAGTTTTCAATCAAATGCTTTTTACATCGATCAAAAATATTCTACAGCGTATTATTGAATTCTTCTGATAAGTTTAATGCAACACTATAACCACCCATAATTTGTCTTTTGATATAATTATTTATATCTTTGACGGGAAACAGCAAACTACTGCCTCAATTAGTTGTAATATCTATGGTTTTATATATTATATTATCATATTTAACAATTTTCGGTTTACTAAATACCATATTTGTAACATCATAACTAGTATCTGATAATATATTGTTCATTTTTCCTTTTTTATATATATATTTTATCCCTTAAAAGAAAAAACTGGGGAAGCAGAAAGGTAATTTGTTTGTTATTTTGGTGGTAGAACAGTGTCCGATGGCACGATTAATAATTCTTCTTTAACAAAGCCTCTTCCCGGGCCATCTTGTAAGTAATAAAGTGTCGGTTCACCTTTTTTAGAAACATATCGGCTAATTTTATATATTTTAAGAGACCATACGGGATCAGTTGCTCTAAATCTTTGACCACCCTCAAGTTCACCCGGTTGATATAAATATCTTACGTTAACTCTATCGGGTATGATTTTTGTATAGCATACTGATATCCGAATAAGCGTTCGGATAGTGTCTTATTAAATCTCTCTACGAGGGCTTGACTTCTGTGTGCTTCTTTTTCACCTCTTCTAATTCTAACATTATGTCTCGATCAAAGTTGTGTTACATCTCCCATAAACTCACGTCCAGGGTCTACTTGAAATATACTCGACCAGTTCAAAGGACTTCTTCTATATATTTTCTCTTAAGCTTTAGCTACTTCTGAGGAGTTCTTTGTAGTTAATGGCTCTGCTTCCTTATACTGACTGGCAACGTCTACCACAGTTAGCGCATACTTATAAGTCTTTCTTTTTACTCGGTCGTGAGGTAGAAATAATAGGTCCGCTTGATGAACTTCATTTGGTACGGATATATCAAATTTTTGTCTCGGTACGTATTTAGGCGGAGGTAAATATATTTGCCAAATGGCTTGTTTCATTAATCAATTCTTCGCTTCTACCGTAGTGACCTTTGCAGCCTTGGCGAGTTTATCTACAGCTGCTAGGCCTTTCCAATATCCTTTGGGACTATAATAAATCTTTGCTATCTTCGAAGAAGACATCTCTTATATAAGAAGGATTATGTTTTTAAATATCCATATGCGTTTGTATTTACACCATCATCGGCAATCCATCTTTTCGTATCTAATGGAGATAATGATGTCTTTTTAAGTCGCATTGCGTACATGTTATGTCCTTCACTTCTCAAAGTATTCATTTCGTGTTTAAAAGTCTTCTTATCGAATAATGCCTCTTTATACTGCTCAAGGTTGGTATGATTCTTTACTACATACTTTTTAATTCCTTTAGCTTTCTTAATTTCTGTTTCAGATTTTGAAATACAATACATCTTCGGTCTTAATCCAACGTATTCAGAAATAGGAACACCCGAACATTCGTCCTTATATTTACCTAAAACCTTCTTATTTTTTACGCTGTGCAATGGGTGGGCTTTATCAAAATCACTAGTATCGTACAAGTCAATTTTTTCTTTCATGTCTTCATAGACATCATCGGTTTGTATCTCTAATAACAAAGAATCCGTATTGGTATATAAAACTTCGCATTTATTTCCATATTGTCTCTTTATCTCATTATAATAAAAATTATACATCAAATGCTTCGATAAATCCAGAATACTCATGCCTACGAATATCGGTTTTTTTAATTTTACACTCACCTTATTCGTATGAACAGCGGCTAAATCATGATCGAAGATTTTGAATTCCTTAAAAGCGGGATGAGCGATAGCCTTTCTTAATGGTTCTTCTTTATCATTTGTCCTGAATAATCTTACGTTTACTCTATTCCTTACATTTTCCATAGTTTTACCGTATACAGCATTATTCATTAATTTGTAAAGGTTTTTCTCAAAATCACTAGTAGCTTTCGTCCTCAAATCTGTATTCATTCTAATATACGGCTCCATCCAAGGGCTCTGATCGAATTCTAGAATTCTGTGTATTTTAGTTAACTTCATGCCCAATGAAAGATATAATTGGAGATTTCTGTAATGGATTACGTATTTACTTTTATTCATTAAGTTGGGCACCAATTTCTCCACATCGGGTATTTTTTCTCCGCCCAATAATTTATTTTGATAATCGGAGAACCATTCTTGTTTCACCTTAAGTCTTTCAGGGGCTAAGGGATAGGTATTATGATCACTATGGATTTCTTTCGGATATTCTAAATCTACTTCGAGAATTAAACCCTTCTTCGAATCTTTAGGTATATTCATAATATCGAGATCCTCGTATTCTACCCACTTAAACCCACCCGTAGGTAAATATTGACTCATCGCCCACCCGTAAAGATTATTCGCGTCTAAGTAAAGTATATGACTCGATGGCTTACTCGAATCATATCCCTCTACATATTTATTGTTAGCCTTGGCATGTCTCTTGGACACCATGGATATCCACCTCTAAGCCCTTTCTCGATAAACAAGTGCATGTCATAGTCGGTTAGTAGCTCTAGTTTTACTCCAGTTTTCATAAGTAAAGCGTCCCAGGATAGACTTGGACCAGACAAATAATGCGCGGGATCTAACTTGTATTGCTTTAAACAAGTCTTTCTGAAAGTTTCGAATATATCGGCCAGTAATAATACATCGGTTAGTAGATATAGATTTTACAACCGAATGAATTCCACACATTTTTAGCGTGATTATAATCATCATCGTTTATATGACTTTCGACTAAATTGTTATAGAAATATTCTTTAGGGGGTAGTTCGGTTTCTTCAAACTTATCCCAACTATCCATATACGAGTATGGATATATTCCTTTTTTCAATAATAAATGCTGCGTGAGTTCCTGAGTATATTATTCGGTTATAGGGAAGTTACCATTAGCCTTTACCAAAGAATCTAACGACATTAGAAGAAACTGAAAACTATCTATAAAACGAAGGCCGCCTAAAGAAAATGATATATATCTTTCCATATTATTAGGTATACATTCTATATTGCAATCAACCTTAGAAATAGCCTGCATAATAAGGTTTGCATCATGAAATTTCAGATTGTGAAATACTACGGGGATTTTAATCTTTTCGGGATTTATTCGTAGTTTTAAGTTGCATTTGTTATGAACCGCACCACGATAGTTTCCTGTAATATGACAGTGATCGCGTATTTTTTTCCACTCTTTTTAAGTATTATTAAACCACCCACCACAAATCCAACATTTACCGCACCAGTTATATTCTAAAACGTCATCCTTAGTCATAGGTTTCATAGGTTTTATATCTTTTAATTGTTCCCTAATATTGTCTTCAACTTCCTGAAGGCATAATAAGAATATCTCCGCCGCATTTGGTCCTCTATAAATGACTGGGTCCATAGTTTTTCCATCGCACCTAACCGCTATTAAACCAAAACTGCACGCTTCGTGTTCCTCAATTTTATGAATAAAACTTTGATGTTATTACTGCGTTGTACATTATGAAGTTTTTTATTGATACTCTCAAAATCTCCATAAATAACCGAAGGAGCGGGCATCTGGTTTTGAGAATTTTTAAAATGGAGAATATTCTTCCCCTCTTCAGGCATATCAATTCTAACAGCAGCTTTACTGACACCCCTGCAGTCAACTTTATGTTTTTCCAGTAGTTCCTCTCTAGAATACCCGTGAAGACATCTTTCGCAAAAACATTTTTTCTTCATATTTTTAGATTGGTCGAATAGAAGTCTATTTAAATTCTTTATCCACATATAATGATATTTAATGTCTTCCTTATCAATTTTATATGTTTTCTTATCAATTTTGTTTTTTTCCTTAGCAATTTTGTTTTTTTCCTAATCAATTTTAGTTTCTTCTTCTAATAGAAACACGTGAATTCTAGGAATATTTTCATTAGCGGAACTAATCCTATGAATAATGAAACCATCATTTGTTTTATTATTCCCGAATACATTAATAGCCAAATCATTCATTTTTTCTACCTTCGCAATTTGTGAAATTGGAGTAGGAGTGTCTATACCATCAAACTTAAGTCCATCCTTGATAGGATATGATGATGCCCTATCGGAGTGTGAACCTGCTGGAAATTTATAAGATCTCAAAGCCCATCTTAAACAGTTATCATCCTTATTCTTTACATTAATGATGGCCTTCTTATTCTTATAATATTGGGGCAAATCTATGTAGGATCCACCCTTCGTCGGATCATATTTCGCTACGTCTAGCCACATTGTTTCGATACGATTTACAAACCACCCAGACCCTTGACGCGTCCATTTTTCCGATCTTTCGTTTATCACTTCTTTTGCTTTGGATTAAGATGTAGGAATATCACTCGAGTCGGTTAATGTATCCGGTTCACTTCTAAAATAAGCATGCATAACAGTTTTCCCCTCATCCTTACTGAGCTGAATTTTAATGGTTAACTTATATTTAATATTAGTCAAACTTTTTAATTCTTCGGTTAATTTTTCTTCAACGAGGGTATTAGTGTTTTCGAATAATATTGATAGATCATTGTAATCGAGATCCATTTTCCAAGTTTTTAAATAGCCCTTGAAAGTTTTCAATAAATAAAACTCATCTAGTTTGATTTCAGATTTGATATCAAGTTTATTTGTTATTGGAATGTTTAAATCACGTTTAATTTTATTATCGAGCTCTTTTAAATTGATTTTAGGTTTGGGGTTTATTCTTATTTTCTTTGCTTTACTTTTCGATTTTGTTTTTATTGTCTTTGCTTTACTTTTCGATTTTGTTTTTATTTTGTTTTTATTCGTAATATGTTTCATACGATTAATGGTGAAAATTCGACGACTCGCCCTCATTTTATAATCTATAATATTATTTTTTTAAATGAATGGAGTAAATCCAATGAGGATTCTCATTGGAGATAAACCAAATATCATACAAGGTTTAGTCTTTCTTGAACATTTCTATAATATTTTCTCTGTCAATCTTTTGAGACTTTATTTTGCTTATCATTTCATAAAAGTTTGAATGTTCAGCCGTAATAAGATTAAATTCTTCATTAGAGATACAATCATCGTCTAAGGCTTTAGAAATAAGGCTAGAAATGGTATTTAATTTAGAATTCGCGATTATACAGATATCTTCGTGTTTTTTAAGTTTAGAACGTAGCCTCTTGGACGCAACTTTCATCGTTGTTCCAAAAAGACCGGCGATAGTCGCAGCAGAAGTAATTCCGATACTAATTGGCGTCAAAATTACAGTTGCCAAAATACGTACGCCGCTGGCGGCTAATGCGACACTACAAGTAATTAGTGTGGTATCCTGTTTTTCCGTTACATTTAAAGCTTTCTTAATGGACTTACTTTTAGTCATGTGAAAGTCGTACTCTTTAATAATCTCATCCTTAATCTCGCTTATCCTATTCAAGCAACATTTATCCACGTCGTTTGTTAATACGGACCGCATTTTATTATATTAGGAACTAATCTTTAAAGGGACAGTGGCACGTTTTTAGGGGGAATATAAGGTGATGTCGGGAAAATTAAAATTAATGGTTCCAATTGAAAGACAATGTTTTTAAACTAAATGGAGCAGTACTAACTCAAATATATAGCGTAAAGTTTAGCTATGCGATTCCCTTTTCTTAACTAAATGAATTAAAGGTGTTCACACAAAAATGGCCGCCAATTGATTTTATGAGAATCTTCATACTTTGTCCTCTGACTATGGATGATTGGCTTGTGTAATAAAATTTTTGACACTGTCAAAACAATACATTAAGCATTAACTTACAATTATCAGTGAAAATTTTAAAATATAAAATTATCAAAAAACGTGCTACTGCCCCTTTAAAGGCCCGTAGATGGTCTTTTGAAATTGGTTGAGAAGTAGTCATTAATCTTTTAAAAACCACATTAGTATACATAGGAATTTTATTGACTTTGATCCTACTCCCACTAGGGCGTTCTATCGTAACCACGCCTTCTAAATTATGTGTTATATTATCATCGGGTGTTATAAATATATATAGAAGTTTACTCGGTGTAGTCCATTTTATATTTAGTCCGGGTAATATCGTTACAAAATTGTCGGGTATAGTCCCTATAAATATCTCTATGTAAATATATTCACCGTAATCCTTTTGAGTAAATTCTTCGAATATGGAAAGAAAGACCGGTATGTCAATACCGACGGTGGGATTTTTAATTAAACCAAGCCCGTCATGATCAACAACATGTACGCTTTTCTTTTTATTAGGTGAATAAAAAACCAATGCGGTTCCACTGTTTATGATTTTATTGAGGAAGTGCCGTCTTCCAATTATTGTATTTCCGGGGTTTAACCAAATATCTAATTCCCATTTCGGTTCTACGATACATACAAGTTTTCTCGGATTATCGGTGTAATATTGTATTGCCTTCTTTGGTTCAGACAATGTCTTGAGAGCTGTAATATCAACATCGGTTAATTCCTCCAAAGTCTCAGGGGTATCCTTTAGTTCCTTCTTATTATAATTACCATTTTTGAATAAAAAGCCGTAAGTTTTATCCTCGACACCATCACCCTTAAACATATCTACAGAACCTTCTCCTGTATCAATTTCTTTTCTTTTGTAAACTCCAAAATTAATTAACTGAAGTGCATATATCTTACCCGATATTCCGGGGTTATCAAATTCCTCAACATCCCCGAGGTCCGATAAAGCTATATTCAAACATCTATCAAGTGTTTGGCGCGGTCCGCTTGATTCTGTCATCTTTTATTAATTATTATTTATTCTCTTAAATAAGATTATACATTCAGTAATTGCCATTGACGTTAATAGCTACATATGGATCAAAATCCTCAAAGGCAGACGTTAACCCTACAAATGATACATTATGATATAATTAAATTTTATCAAACTTAATCGAATCTCCGAGTATTCTATATTTTGTGTTATTACTCTCAAGAGAGCTAACCCGCCATTTTTGGGACGGATGATCCTTATCATATACTATATATATCCAACAATAGTTACTTAATGACCATTTTATGTCCAGTCCGGGTAAAATGGAAACCCAATAAAACGGAACGTGGAAGCCTAAATATAATTCTAATAAAAAATGAGTACCCAATTCAGAGTCTTCAAATTCATCTACAAGAGATAGAAAAGGTTAATCCCTCACAACATTTGGATTAGATGGTAACCCCAACGTTATTGGGTTTTTTTTTCACGTTTAGTATTAATAGCTACAACGCTTCTCAAGGGTGATGGTTTATACATTACCATCGCGAGGCCTTCATTCGTAATCTTTTTTAGAAAATGTTGTTTTGTAACCAGTTGTGTATTCCACGGGGTAACCCTAATATTTAAAATCCACTTAGGTAAGTGGCTAATATTGTATACCTGGTCGCGTGGGTTTTTATAAATTGTATATAACCCCGTACCAAACCTACCTCTATAGGAAGTATTCTAAAATATAACATCCTCTAATCCTCTATTTTTTTCAACCAGTTTATATTCTCCATCTTTATATTGAATATTGTATTTACTGTTTATTTTCCCAGCATCATTAAAAAAATTTGCACTAGAAACTCCCGTATCAATTTCTTTTCGTTTGTAAACTCCAAGATCAGTAAACTGAAGTGCATATGTTTTACCCACCTCGCCTGGGCTATCAAACTCTTCCAAGCCCCCCAGGTGGGACAACCCCGTGTTCAAGCATCTTTCAATTGTTTCGTGTCTAAGTCCGCCAGAATCCGTCATCTATATTATTAATTATTTATTCTCTTAACTTCATTTATTCCACTTAAGACATGCAATGTTAAAGTCATTTAACCTAAATTCATTATTCGGTTTTCTGTGTCTAATAATGAGATTGTCAAGTTAGGTATTTGCCCGAGCTTAAGTCTTTTATACTGAAAATTAGTAAATGAAACGTATTTTCTGCTGTTTAAAATTTCATTTCCCACCAGAATAATTCTCAATATGGACGAAGGTTTTTCTCCGAAAATATTATCGCTAGTGCTAATACAGTCTAAATGAACGCAAAGTTCTTTGTATGGTGTCAATTTAGGTAAAGAGTTTGCGCTATGAATGCCAGTAATATCGATCGAAGAATCAAACCCAAAAGTTTTAGATAATGAAATTGATAAGGTAATTTCCTCAGTTCCAATCTTTTCTATCGTTAGTTTTCCATTAGCCATATTTATGGATACTTTACAACCGTGCTCTTTAAAGTAATCGTTTAGCATACAAACATTATAATAACCATCCGGAATAGTAATAGTTGTTTCTCCCTTTCGTAAACTTATTATTAAACTTATCTTCGCTTATGTTATACCAATTAGGATAGTATAAAATTTCGCATAATCCTACTCGCATCTCTCCATTAGTGTTATCTATAGTTCGTGTAAGTTCGAAGGTTTGTCCATTCTCAAAATTGGATATAGTTAAATATACCCTTGGCTTCATTTTATTATTTAAGGAATAAACTTTTAAATAATAAAAAATGTATATATACTATATATTCCATATAGTAAAAGTGAAGTAATTCAACGTAGTTATAAGTTTCTTTCTCATCATCCTCATTATAAACCCGAATTTACCGTACCTAAAAAAGACATAAACCTAATAAAACAATCTATATAGGTAGATGTTAAGAGTTCTAATTACGAGGTAAAATATACCGATATATTCGAAAATTATTATGTTACTATTTCTAACGAAGACGAAATAGAAAATTGGAAACATAAACTCATGCAATTTTGGCAAAACCAACTTCATTTCGCTGTGTTGTGTGCTACTACAGGGTGTGGGGTATCTTATAAAGATCATCTCTCTTCGAAAAGAGGGTTAACGAAGGCAATATTTTTATTTCACGTATATTATCAAATTAGACGTATTTTAAGCGTGATGGAGGTTCCCTTACCTCAAGATAAAGCGTGGGAAGCCAATAATAATCCGTACAATGTCAGAGCCTACGAAAGTATCTGTAATGAATTTAATGTCTCAACTACTACCGATTGGCGTACGAGGGGAAAGAATAATGGAATGGGATACATATTTGTACCCAGTATAGGTTTTGATAACGATCCTAATCATACCTCACAAGTTTCTGATGTTTACTCACCTTCTAAATGGTCCTTTTCACCGCAACCAAAACCTAAATTAAAATATAATATAAGGGATGCCTACGCCATGAAGTACGGAGGATTAAGAAAGCATATTAAACGCGAATGCGTGTATCCCGATAAACGACAAGTCGTAAAATTTCAACAAATTCACGAGCATTGGCACTCCTTTGTTTTGGATACATTGCGTGGGTTCACTAAACCGGGTGTTCAAAGATTGAACGATTCTATTGGAACGTATGTCTGGGCTTTACTAGGCGCTCAAGCGCAAACTAGAACTTATATCGTGGCCGATGGAACCAAATTCGATGCCGAGAAAAAGTTCATCGCAAATATAGAAGACGCCATTGCTAGGCCAGTAGATATCCCCAATTCTATTAAAAGATATCAAGACGTATTACAATATGCCAGTTCTAAGGTAGATTATGTTATCGGTTATGGTTTATATATGGCCCCCAGCGATATGAAACTTAAGGTAGGTCGAGCGAAAGGTTATAATAATAAAGTTATTATCGCGAGTGCTGGTAGAAGTTTGGGTACGAATGTTGAAATAAATAACACTCCAACTATAGATACTATTGCAACCCCAAGTATTCATCAACAGCGTGCAAACAATTCGGGGCTTCATCAACGGCATGTTTATATTAAAACTTTAATTATACTCGGTGGGGTAGCAGTTGGGTTAGTCATTATTTCGGCGATTCTAGTTTTCACGAATACGATTATTATACCTCCGATAGCTACCATTATTGCCCATATATTTTGACTTAACCAAGTCGCTGTTTTAGACAAGAAGGTTAAAAGCCAAGATAAAATACTTCCTATTATTCCCGGTAAAGCCGCTGCAGCCTTCCCCGCTAATTTAGATAATGCTTTACCTATATATTGTAACCACTCCTTAATTTTGTTGGGTTTATTATTATTAGGGGGCACAGGCCCATCTCCTCCTGTTACGGAGAGAACCAATGTTGAAATTATAAATCCTATCGCCGTTATAATAGAAGCTATTGTTATGCCCTGTTCTCGGAATAATGTCTTGCCTAACGATTCATCTTCGGTAAGAGTTGTCTAATAGTCTGTTTTATATGTTGAATTTGTGAACGAAGGGCTCGTTTATTTACCGATGCAGCTTCTAACCTAGCTGACCTTTCGAGTTCCAAATCCCTATTGTTCCTTCGATAAGTTCAGTTTGTCTTTGGCCTTCCGCTTGAGTTAATTTAGTTTTTTCGTGTTCGAGATGTCTATCCAGTTGTGTTAGTCTAGATAAGTTATTAATTAGTTCCCCTCTTTGAGTTTTCATAGCCCGATCGAGTCCCCTCAATTCTCTTATACTATGTTCTAATCCCTCAGTATTTAAAGGTGGATCATTTATAGTTTGTATGGCTTTGTCTATTGAATTAATAGCTTCATTAGTGGCTTGTATTGGTTGTTCGCTGAAGGAAGTTTCTGCTTCGTTCAACTGTACCCTCGAGCTCTGAAGTTCTCCTCGAGTCCTTTCCGTAAGTTTTGGTCTCGGAGTTTTATAATCTAAAAACCCTAATTCTTCGCGAATACCCTTTACCCCTAGTTTCTGTTTTAGGGTGCTAAAAACGAGAGGTTTGCCTGTTTTTTTGTTAACTATATCTACGGTTGGGTGACTTTTAAGTCTAAGCTTTCCTTCTTTATCTATCAAAAACTTAGAATAATCTCTACCACCTTCAGGTGTATCCAGTTCTTTATAAAAATCATTCACCGCATCCTTAAGCACTCTTGTTCTTTGATCTTCTACTACTAGTTCATCTCGTATACTAGTCACATTCGGCGATAATCCCTGTCCTGGGATTGAACTGTCAGAAAAAATACTCGTATCGAGATTGTCCATTTCGTAAGATTCATCATTACGCCCACCAACAGCTCCTTCTTCCTCAAAATGACTAGGGTTGTCCATTTTATAAATATATGTTTTTTCCTTTAAACATAAAAATATGTATTAATAAAATGTCTAGCTACTGTCAGAAACTCAATCCATTGCGTAATTTTAGAGAGGCCTTTGGTGTAAAAGGAGAAAGGTCCAGCGTTCGGGTAAGTAACAATCCGAGTACTATTGATCAGAACGAACAACTATTAGTTCGCTTTCCTAATCTCAGAAGTCACGATGTCATAGTCCCGGGTACGGTCAGATTGGCTTTTTATTTAGTCCTAACATCGGATGACGATAAAGATGAGAACAGCAGCATTGTACAGAATATTGGTCGTGCCATTGTGAAGAATACAACAGTTAAGATAAGTAGTAATGAAGTATTGTCTATAGATGATAGCGATATATATTACACTTACGTAGATATTTGGAGAACTACACGAGAAAGAGGCAGTTTACATTACCAAGGTATTCTCACAAGTGTACTTCGAAATGTTACCAAGTTAAGAGTGGGATCTGCACTCGGTAATGCTAACATTATCGAAGACAAAGCCATAGCAGATAACCTAGGAAATCGTTTTTATATTCCTCTAGATTTTGAATTGTTAGAGACTCACTTGCCTTTCTATCAAGCTGCATTGGGAGATAGATTATAATATGAGCTGACATTTAATGATTATAAGAATGTAATTATAGGAGCACCAAATACGAAGTACGAAATTAAGAATATCGCTTTGGAATTTGATAAAGTCAAGGAGTCGATATTAGCCAGCGAAATCCATTCAATGTATGATAGTTCCATACCAATACACTACGATCGTATACTTCGACATCTTATGATACCTTTGAATAAAAGTGACACGCGTGGACTATTAATATCAATGTACCGGCCAAGTCTTAGACTAAAATTTAGTCTATGAAATATATTATTTTTGAAATAATTACATTCTTTTCAACAATTTTATTTTTTGGTCTCCTCATTTCATAGATTAAACTTCTTTGCAAGCTTGTTATCAGGACAATCTTAATTGGATAATTGGACACATGTTTCTGTCACTTTTAGTTACCAATAAATTGTTGAGGCCTCGACTTTATCTTGAATCTGTCCACATTGGCCTGGCAGTGGGGCAGTGGGGTCTCTTATAAGTATCATGTTTCACTCTCCTCTCCAGCTGAGAGCACCAGTGTCTTTCACTATCTCTGATATGGTAAAATCAGTTCGCTTGAAGACTTCACAAGCTATGGATTTGTGTTCATTCTACGTGTCGTGAGTGTGGTCAATGGCTTTTACCCCTAAAAACTCTGTAACCCCTACGAAACTGTCAATAAATGTAAATCTTTCTCCAAGTACAAAAGGTATTGTGCAAAGGTAAACGTGCACTTCCGATAATCAAATATTGACTGAAGATCACAGATTGTATAGATGATGTTCTAGTCATTCACATTCTATTTTCGTTACGATTGGTACATGTTGTATGACTATAAACTAGCCGAAAAATAATTTGGTTTGCCTTTGGTTTCATGATTTGCTAATGGTTTTCTTTAATGTCTCCTGGATTTTCGGAATGGCATCTAAATGATACTCTCCAAAAGTGGCGAGGTGTATATAGACAGACATTTTGCCGACTGCAACAACCTAAGTTTTCTTATTTACACACAAATTTACATGCACCTGGCTTCTGCAAATTTGTAATACTTTAATGAAACAACTTTGATTTTATAAATCTTCCCTTTTGTGTTTGAAAGATTACCATATTGCGTTTGTAATTTGCTTGTCATCATACCTAAGATAAAATCCTAATTGATCGAGTGCTACGTATTGGGAAT
Organism: Steromphala cineraria; assembly: GCA_916613615.1. Taxonomy (NCBI): domain Eukaryota; kingdom Metazoa; phylum Mollusca; class Gastropoda; order Trochida; family Trochidae; genus Steromphala; species Steromphala cineraria. The sequence goes on from OU744721.1 coordinate 30,823,397, forward strand.
GCAGGGTAATGTCAAGACACTTCCGGATTAACAGGTTTAATTACTATGTTATAACAACATTTTTATGCTGATTAAGCCTTTCAGGGTTATCGGATTAAGGGGTGGAGGTATATGGAGGGCATATAACAGTAAATCAATTGGTTCCCTACATGCTGATTGTCGGAGCAACGAGAGTAGGAATGAAGCAGGTTGACTGTATTGTAAACTTGTAAACTTTTAATACAACATATAATTCTTACAATGAATAAGTTTCATTGCAATTGTGAATGTCAGCAAAGCCAACAAGTAAAGGGACCCTACTCGTTCTTGTTTGTATCAAAATAGGATCATTTGTTTCCTTAAAAGTTTAGGATATATATTTGTGAATGTTGTGAACCTGGCATCTATTGCTGTGATCATGAATTGAAACGCCAATTATACATATTGCAGACAACATTGTTTTGAAATTATATTTTGTCATCAATGTTTAACAAGCCTAGGAGTCAGAATTTGTTACAATTGTTATATAGTTGATTACTATTTTGGTTATACTTTACTATAATAAATCAAAAGTACTAAATTGACATTTGACTATGAAAGGAAAGAGAAACACACATTCAATTTGCTAGTATTTGATAGGTAATATATAATCAGCATTCAGGGAATGAATGATCCCGGCATCTGCAATCTTTTGAAAGCTGTTGATTTGTCAGCCTGGTTGACCCACAAACGAATATACCTCTTGTGGGTCTGCAATAGAGTCTGGACTGTAAATTGCTGTAGCCTAGACTTGCTGAAGGAGAACCTAGACTGTATTAAAGGCTCCTTTTTATTTACAGTCCTGAAGCTGGACTAGCCAAGTCTATGAAAGGAGTTTTGATGTTATTTAAAGAGCCCACCCCGGGATTTGATAGAAAAACCGAATCGTTTCACAATACTAAAATTAATAACGTGCAAATGACCATCGAAGGAGTACCAAACCAGTTGTACAGTCAAGACATGCGTAAATATAATTTATGGGATGAAATTAAGAAGCGTCCCAGCATAAAACGTAACCCATTAACGAATATGGTGATGAAAGATCTTTGTCTTACGGATATGACTATTGGTAAGTTCTTAACCGACAAGCATGCTCTATGGCTGGATCTTAGGACAACCGATGACGATGAATTACACGGTTCTGGTAGACGAATTGAGAATGGTAGTGAAGGAATGACGATAGCGATAACTAAAAAAGCAGAAACAGCTGGGCCAATAAATGCTTACGTGTACGTCATTATGGATGCTAAATTGATTATCAATAATGGTAGATTTGAATCGGCTGTTTATAAGCTAAAATTATTTTTAACTAAAATTATTTAAATCGATTTCAAACGCAATTGTGTTTGAAAAAATTTAACAAACTTTAGCAAAATCCGAGCAAACTTTAGCAAAATCCGAGCAAACTTTAGCAAAATCGAGCTAATCTAGCACTTTATACCATGGTGGTGTGTCAGTGCATAGAATCAGTTTGGAGTATTTCCCGTTCAGCCGTTTTCTAACCTTTTCTATTTCGGATTTACTTTCGATAACGTAGTTCTCTCGTAAACAATCGTCAAAATTATCTTTATCCTTACACTTAAATAAGCAAATCCAGCGAATTTGCTCTCTGAAATCTGTGAGTATAAAATTATATTTCTGGGAAAGAATCCATACGCTATGTTTTGTATGCCTGCCCGAGTATGCTAGCTAAGATAATTCGGCTTTCTTTCGAGTTAAGCCCCTGTCACAACCCGTCGTACGTGCAGCTGCGTGCTGTCTACCGACAAAAACGTTGGGTAAATTGGGGAATTCGTGCGTCCTCGGTACTGACGCCGTACCTATTTTGGACAAATTTGGAGCACGCAGACTCGTCGTAGAACTTTTAGTGCATGCAGAACTTTCGCTGCGTGCAGTCTACGAACGGGCTGCGAATTTTCCAAGATCGACGTGCGTGCCCTGTACGACAACCGCACGCACAACGCACCGACATCGTTCGGTTTTTTTCAAGCTCACCCACTCACACTTTCTCTACGAACGACGCACGTTGCACGTGCTTAGTTCGTGCCTACTCGGCACATCCAAAGTTTAACTATCAAATAATTAAAGAAAACTCACGTCGATCGTACCGAGTAAGCACGTACAACGTACCGAGTAAGCACATACAATGCACGTTTTGGGCACCATTTGCCATCATTTGAAGAGAACATGCCAGCACATGTGACAATGTGTACCAAGCACCTATCAATCGGGCGGGAAAAACCTCATTGCACTCGCACGCACTTACAACGTGCGTGGCGTAAGGACACTGTACCTGAGACGCACGGCCCCCGTACGACAATTTGACAATCGCACATCACACGCACGTTGTATGCACGCCACACGCACGTACCACGCACGTACCACGTGCGCATCGTACGATGCACGCAGCTCCTCACTGCCAGACGTGTCAACGGGCCACGTACGTACGACGTGCGTTGGCAAACTCCCTCTCTGTTCTAGATAAATCCAACCTACGTTTTCAAAAAAACGTAGCGACCGTGGCCTCCCCAAAAAACGTACGAACGAATTGCACGCACGATGGGTTGTGACAGGGGCTTTAAGTCCCTTTCAGCGCTGCAGTCATCGATTATGAACAAGGTAGGCTCATTCTTGAATTTCTCTTGAAAATATTTCAAACAATCGTTAAGTCGTTCCCCTCGGAATAATTTTATATACATTTGGGTCATCATTTACCCACAATTTTGACTTATAAGTTTCGTTATCATTAATGGTTGAACAAATAATAATAATGTGTTCAAATTTTCCGCAATAATACGTTGCTATAAGGTCTAACACAAATTTAGTTTTTCCACATCCAGTCTTTCCGCAAATGATAGCGCAATGTGGGTCTTTAGGTAGCATTTCTGGCCTCGGAGAGGACATTTCTGGCTTCGGAGAAGACATTTCTTTTATTATTAAAACATTAATTCTTAAGGATAAATGTGGATCATTGTGGAACTCGTATTATTACTGATATGTTTAGGTTTTGCGGGTATAATATTATGTTTAGGTTTTGTGGGCATTATTGCTTTAAGCATTTGTCGCATAATATTAAAAATGGAAATAAGCGAAATCATGGGGGAGATGCCCTCTATATATCCCAAAGAAATGATTGATGATAAGAGAAACAAACTAACAAATGCTGTTTTGGGTGGTGGGAAATTTGTGGATAAAAAGATTTCTACGGATATTATAAGCGGTATGACCGATGAAGAAATAATAGCAGAATATGAGAAATATGAACGTAGGCTGGGCGCGACTATGGAAAAAACGTTAGGGAAATCTTTCCTACATTTATATTCCAACGTTATGAGTCACTTCTTCAATATCACTCCTGATAGTAAAACACAGCTAATCGAAGAGCTTAATGAAGACCCATTCATCGATATTGCTACGAATAAAATTTGTTGTGACCTTTATTCTAAGTGGGGAATGTACCTGGCTCCCATTACAATGATGATTACAACTGCTAAGCATCTTGATTTTAAGAATAAAAATATAATTAATAAAGATCCGGAAATCCGGAAATTTCGAATCCGGAGATATCGGAGATAATACAACCAAATGAGGATATTCAACTAAGCGATGAACCTCAACAGGTCACTAAAAAGGTAGATAAGAAGGTGGTTAAAAAACAGAACACAAAAGCTAATGTGGATGAACCTCAACAAGTCACGAAAAATCCTAAAAAGGTAGAAGCTGGTGAGAAGGGTGCCATGGTTAAAAAATTAAAGCGTGAGGCAAGAGAAACTCAAGTTATAGCCTCTAAAGAGGCATTCGCTCAGGGAGAGACTCGAGTGATAAATCATGGTAATCTAACACTTCCCTTCCTATTAGGAATTTCCCTTTCCTTCCTATTAGTGATTGTCTACACTAAATTGAATAAGCCATCTACTGATAACAGTAATATAAACAATGATAAAAACCCCTTTAAGAAAATGATATATGATATATAAATAAAGGTATAACTATGAGCGAACAAAAGAATATCGTAAATACCCTTTACCATGCCGCAATAGTAACTGGACTAGCTGCAGGTTCGGCAAAATTAAGCAAAATGGCATTAAAAACCAGTACACCAAAATTAGATTTCCTTCCCCAAGATATTGGAATGATGACTATTTATATCGGGGGAACAATGATGGTTAAAGATTAACTAGTTAAAAATAAATATATTCCCAATGATATCGCTCCCTGAGGTATGCCTCTTTAGAGGCTATCGCTCCTTAAGAACGAATACCTCTTTAAAGATATAATACATTATTTATAAAAATGGCTAGTATTGCAATAATGGTTGGTGGTGCAATAGTTAACGCTTTGGCTTTCTCCGTAAGTAACTATCTATTTTCAAAAATGGATAAGGGCGAGAGAGAAAGACACGATAGAGCTTTAGAGAAATTATCAACTGCTAAGGTTCAATGGGAGGAAAGTAGAACTGAGAGACTCAATTTCTTAAACGAGCAACTAAAAAGACAATATCATTCTATTAAAACTTTTTAAAATGTAGATGAGGCGATGCACGAATAATATATTAGATTTGGTAAGCCCTTACCCCCCTTAGAACCTCAACCAACTCTGACAGATTTTTATACTCCTTCGAGTAGTCAAATGAAGGGAGAAATGATATTCATTATTTTAGGTATGACTGGGCTTATCGCATTCGTTTATACAAAATCTAAAAAAAATATTTAAAAAAAGTTATTTAGTATATTAAAATTCTCTGCCCCCATAAGGAAGTAATAATTAATAAAGGGAAAGATTTTTGTGAGAATTGTTGCCAGTTTATCGATATTGATCCTGAAACTTGTATTCACAGGAATATAATCGATGGTTACAGATGTTTATACTGCGGGTTCGAACACAAAAGAATTAATTTTCGGGGGTCATACACGGATAATAATATCCCAAATCATAACCAAATGGATTTCCAAACGGTATTGCAATATCATTTGGGCCTAAACTTACAATTATTAACCAAAAAATGTATATTAGCATATGAGTGAAGTTAAAATTAATTAAAAGAGGCAAGAATAGTAAAATTGTTTATATTATGTATCAAAATTGTTGATAGTTAGATGTAGCTATTGCGTGTTATATCAAGCTCTAAACGGTATATAGACATATGGAGTGACCTAGTTTGAAGGTCTCAATCAATAACATCATACCAGCTGTTACGTCGTAACTATAGTAAACACCAGCTATTCTGCACTGTTTTATTGATTGGGCTCTCGCTATGAGTTGTGGGTTCGACCCCATAGTGGAGTGTTTTTAATGTATTTTAATGTATAAATGAGGGTAAAAATAAATTTTGGACCCCGGTGAGATACGTTTAGCCTATTACTCCCCTTTATATACATTATTTATAATTATTTACATAATTTTAAAATATATTTTATATATTAAAATATGTGTGTGTCTAAAAAGGTGTTTTTTAATGTATTTTATACGTTAACAACATGTTAAAAAACTTCCGTTGGTCTAGTTACTGCCTTCTATATCTACTCTGGTAATTCCTAACAGACAACATTACCTTACTACCACTTTGACTTTAAAATGGTGACAGTCCAACATATCAACGGTTGAAGAAAATCCGTTTTTCATCTAGTTGAGTAATTTATTCGACTTCAGTTCACTATGTTTTTGACGAATGTTGACTGTTTTTAGGAATATGTTCTTACGAGACGTATATGTACCGAACAAGTTATTTTGTTATGAGGTCTGTGGTTTTTCGTAGCATAGAAAAAATCACAAAACGTGGTTTGTGTGGTACGCTCGGTCTTTACAGGCAGGGCTCATTTGGCCGTGAGGACGAGTCACAAAAATGTTAAGGTCCTCGTGAAAACCATTTTTCGGCAAGAACTTCATGTACGACGACACACAATTTTCAAGGATCGTGTACATATATTTATGACACAAAACCTACAAAGGTCAAATATGTATGAACTGTGTATGCATGTTATGCTCTTAAATAAAATAAACATCATATACAGTTTAAATTTATCGTGACATTCACACATATATTCCAACATGTTAATTGACTATGAAAATGGAATTCTCTATATAAAGTTATTCGTTGGTGTAGTCTGAGCAAATGGCCGATAACTGACGATGCAATTCTATATATAGCAATATATTTGATGTGTATAGTCTGGGCAAATGGCCGACAGCCGACGACCCGATACAGGTCTATATATGGCAATACCTTTGTTGTGTATAGTCTTTGCATATAGCCGACAGCCAACAATACAGTTCCAAATATAGCAAAACATTCATTTTCTATAGTCTGTACGATTTTAGATATTAATTAATAAATAACTGTGTTTTTTAATTGACAATGTTCCAGTTTTAACATTTGGAGTTATCTGCCCTTGACTGCGGGCAACGTCAACGCCTGGTGACAATTGGATTTAAGTGCAGTAACTTACGCTCTGGTGTTGTAGAACAGTGGGAGAAAGCTTTTGAGTTGAAAGAAAATAGAGAATGATAAACAATATTATTAAATAAATATGAATTTAATTAAATTAAAGACAGCGTAATTATCAGCTGTGAAAGGGGTACTAGTACCTGAGCTAGCGGCCATAAAACCTGAGCGGGTGTGACGTAAACAACAGACTGTACAGAGTGGCGCATCATCATTTCCGCCTGAAATACCGCCTTCAATAATTGTTTACTTACAATTGACGTGCATATCTTTTTTTTTACACCAAACGCTTAATAGTGTTACATCGTAAAATGATATATCTAACTGAGTGGAAAACATTTTCTGAAAATCGTTAATCATTGGGGTTTACGAATGATGTATAGATCACAAGGCAATGATTATGTTTATGACGTCACAAAATGGGCATGTGACCGGTCATGCATTCACTGGATTTTGCAAGATAGATCTAATTGGCCCATCTAAAGTTGCATTCAAAAAACGGCTTTAATTACTAAACTGAACATATTTGGGAATCGACCTTCGAAGCACTATATAATATTGTAATCAGACATTCATACATTCCAAAGAAAATAGTGAAATATATGCTTGTGGTTATGTAAACTTAAAAATTTAAGTCGTATCATCGGAGTATATTGTATTAATAATTTGTAAGCAGAGCTAATAAGTAAGATTTTGAGGTGATCGCAGAACCATTACAATTTGTATAAATCTTGAATCTTGAACTATATATATATGTATGTTCGATATTTGTATCAATTACACAAAATGCCGAAATTATCTAATTTGGCTTATAAATCATATTGTGGACTGAATGATTTATTTCGCAAATATCATGAGAGTCAATTGTCTCTCGGTCTATGTGTCATTTTTTGTTCAAAGATTTGTATTACTAGAAATTTTTTTTTGATAGGCTCTCGACACATTGACACGGTTTTGAAGAACTTTCAAAGCAAACGTAACTTTCTCGCGTCCAGTATTCGATCAACCGTAATTTTGTCACATAGCTGTCACTAGAGTAACATTTAGTCTCAGAAGTATTTTATTTTCAATATTGACAATATTTTAGACAATTCATGTATAATAAAAAAAATGGAACCCAGAAGAAGCCTTAACTAGCGATAACCAGACCGGGGAGATAACCAGGACAACTCTTCTCGCAGACGTAAAAAGTTGGTTAGAAATCGTGGTCAAAACAGGGGGGTGGTTTTACGTTTTTTCGTACCGTTGACTCTTATTGCACAAAAGTTTGAAATACTATAAAAGAAAATAGGATAACAAATCCAGAGAAACTTATTTTTAGATTTTCATCACGTCAAATGTTGACTTTATAAGGAGAAAAAAGTTCAGAAATGTAAAAAGCGTATTTTCGTAAAGCGCACATGTCTACATAGAATTCATGATATAGAAAAATTATTCAGCTACAATTTGTACTATCTATCGGATGTTTATCACAACGAACTCCCATCAAATTAAATAAAAGAACGACCATACCGTCTCAATCGGAGTAACTCCCACATGCAATCGTCCGCTTTCATTGGCTGTCACGATAAAAGCGTGAGCTAAGATTGTATTTGTAATCATCGTTTTAACGACTAAATATATGGTAAGGAACACCTTTCTCGAATCTAATGTGCTGTTTCTTGAGTAGATAGACGGATCAAAACTTAAAATAAAGCTTTAATAGTTTTAACTTATAATTTATAACTACTCAGATATAATAAAAGATGAGTAAAGATTTATGTAACCAATATATGACACAATAACAAACTGTTTTTGAACTTTTCCTCCAACAGTATTTGTTTTTACGTGTATATGTATCATCCCAACTGCGGATCCGCCCCATCAACTTGGAATCCTAAGTTGGGACGTCCCATCTTAAGATGGGACGGGGAATATTAAAACATGTATGTAATTATCTTATTTAAACATGAATTGTGATAAAAATGATATTTATTAATACTAACGGTATATACGTTTGACACGTACAAGAAAAATGAAATTTGATGTTGATTTACTCGACTTACTGGCTTGGATTCAACTCCCACCTTCTACAAGCGAGTGAACACAACAAGTATGAAAAAACACGATGTCAACATTCATTTACTGATCATATTTATTTGCATTTACGCTTTATAACACATCGATGATTTAGTATACATCATTTTCTGTTCTTTTTCAGTCATAAACCATCAACATAGGAATTGAAACAAAGTAAACAAACTAAGAAACAACGTAAACAACATAACAGCACAAACCAAGCGACCTTTATTTGAAAATGAACATAAATGTGAATAAATTTATCTGTATTTTATATACTATGAAATACATGTATTAAGAAAACAAATAGACCCTCTTTATTTATTTACTATAGATAATATCGCCTTCAAATGTGAAACCAGCTTACCTTATACAAAGAAATGAATAATCCAAATGTACATAGAAATCCAATGTAAAGGCTTTTCTCAATGTGTGTTACAACGCTATCCATTCCTAAACTAAGCACTGTGGGTAAGTTAATCTGATAGCTTGGCATGTTAGAGAATTAGAGACTGACATTGAGTCATTCATGTCAGCAAGCAATTCCAATCAGTCATGAATGGGCACCAATTTGACAACTGTCACTAATGTATGGTTAAAACAACACTGAGTTGGGGGAAGAAAAATCTTGTTGTTTTTAAACAGGCTGTAAAATGGTTTGTTTACTTATCATGTAACAAGCTTGATTAAATAAAATATAAACACATTTAAAAAACTTTATTGATGTATGTGTTTGCTGAAAGGATTATGTGTATGAAAGGTTTACCAAAATGTGTAACATTCAGGAACTCTTAACTGAGAGAACAAAAATTATTATTGAACATAAAACACCTAGCACAAAATTAACATATTGATGAATAAAATTTATTGAAAGGATCTTTATAAAATTTATAAAATAGTATGAACTTACATAATACAATCAAGTTATAGTGTAGGAATATCATATCTTAGTGTCACAATTTTATTTTATATTTTTAATGAGTTAGCAGTCAAAACCAATAGAAATTCCAAGTTGGGACGGCCATGTCTGAGAGTTTGGAGTCATTATTGGATGAAGTTTATTTTTCTGTAAGTATGAAATAGTATTCAATTACATAAAACAATCAAGTTGTATTGTCATAATATCATATCTCAGTGTCAAAATTTTATTTTATATTTTTAATGAGTTAGCAGTCAAAACCGATAGAAATTCCAAGTTGGGACGGCAATGTCTGGGAGTTTTGAGTCAATTTTGGGTAAAGTTTATTTTTCTGTAAGTATGAAATAGTATTTAGTTACATAAAACAATCAAGTTGTAATGTCGTAATATAATATTATAGTGTGAAAATTTTATTATATATTTTTAATGAGTTAGCAGTCAAAACCGATAGAAATTCCAAGTTAGGACGGCCATGTCTGTTACTTTGGAGTTCGTTACGGTTAATTTTTATTTTTCTAAATTTATAAAATAGTATGAAATTACATAACACAATCAAGTTATAGTGTAGGAATATCATATCTTAGTGTCAAAATTATATTTTATATTTTTAATGAGTTAGCAGTCAAAACCGATAGAAATTCCAAGTTGGGACGGCCATGTCTGTTACTTTAGAGTTCTTTACGGTTATTTTTTATTTTTCTAAATTTATAAAATAGTATGAATTTACATAATACAATCAAGTTATAGTGTAGGAATATCATATCTTAGTGTGAAAATGTTATTTTATATTTTAAATGAGTTAGCAGTCAAAACCGATAGAAATTCCAAGTTGGGACGGCCATGTCTGAGAGTTTTGAGTCAATTTTGGGTAAAGTTTATTTTTCTGTAAGTATGAAATAGTATTTAGTTACATAAAACAATCAAGTTGTATTGTCGTAATATAATATTTTAGTGTGAAAATTTTATTATATATTTTTAATGAGTTAGCAGTCAAAACCGATAGAAATTCCAAGTTGGGACGGCCATGTCTGTTACTTTGGAGTACTTTACGGTTATTTTTTATTTTTCTAAATTTATAAAATAGTATGAACTTACATAATAAAATCAAGTTATAGTGTAGGAATATCATATCTTAGTGTTTAAATTTTATTTTATATTTTTAATGAGTTAGCAGTCAAAACCGATAGAAATTCCAAGTTGGGACGGCCATGTCTGAGAGTTTGGAGTCAATTTTGGGTAAAGTTTATTTTTCTGTAAGTATGAAATAGTATTTAGTTACATAAAACAATCAGGTTGTATTGTCGTAATATAATATTTTAGTGTGAAAATTTTATTATATATTTTTAATGAGTTAGCAGTCAAAACCGATAGAAATTCCAAGTTTGGACGGCCATGTCTGTTACTTTGGAGTCCGTTACGGTTAATTTTTATTTTTCTAAATTTATAAAATAGTATGAACTTACATAATACAATAAAGTTATAGTGTAGGAATATCATATCTTAGTGTGAAAATTATATTTTATATTTTAAATGAGTTAACAGTCAAAACCGATAGAAATTCCAAGTTGGGACGGCCATGTCTGAGAGTTTTGAGTCAATTTTGGGTAAAGTTTATTTTTCTGTAAGTATGAAATAGTATTTAGTTACATAAAACAATCAAGTTGTATTGTCGTAATATAATATTTTAGTGTGAAAATTTTATAATATATTTTTAATGAGTTAGCAGTCAAAACCGATATTCCAAGTTGGGACGGCCATGTCTGTTACTATGGAGAACTTTACGGTTATTTTTTATTTTTCTAAATTTATAAAATAGTATGAACTTACATATTACAATCAAGTTATAGTGTAGGAATATCATATCTTAGTGTTTAAATTTTATTTTATATTTTAAATGAGTTAACAGTCAAAACCGATAGAAATTCCAAGTTGGGACGGCCATGTCTGTTACTTTGGAAAACTTTACGGTTATTTTTTATTTTTTTAAATTTATAAAATAGTATGAACTTACATATTACAATCAAGTTATAGTGTAGGAATATCATATCTTAGTGTGAAAATTTCATTTTATATTTTAAATGAGTTAACAGTCAAAACCGATAGAAATTCCAAGTTGGGACGGCCATGTCTGAGAGTTTTGAGTCAATTTTGGGTAAAGTTTATTTTTCTGTAAGTATGAAATAGTATTTAGTTACATAAAACAATCAAGTTGTATTGTCGTAATATAATATTTTAGTGTGAAAATTTTATAATATATTTTTAATGAGTTAGCAGTCAAAACCGATATTCCAAGTTGGGACGGCCATGTCTGTTACTATGGAGAACTTTACGGTTATTTTTTATTTTTCTAAATTTATAAAATAGTATGAACTTACATATTACAATCAAGTTATAGTGTAGGAATATCATATCTTAGTGTTTAAATTTTATTTTATATTTTAAATGAGTTAACAGTCAAAACCGATAGAAATTCCAAGTTGGGACGGCCATGTCTGTTACTTTGGAAAACTTTACGGTTATTTTTTATTTTTTTAAATTTATAAAATAGTATGAACTTACATATTACAATCAAGTTATAGTGTAGGAATATCATATCTTAGTGTTTAAATTTTATTTTATATTTTAAATGAGTTAGCAGTCAAAACCGATAGAAATTCCAAGTTGGGACGGCCATGTCTGTTACTTTGGAGTCCGTTACGGTTAATTTTTATTTTTCTAAATTTATAAAATAGTATGAAATTACATAATACAATCAAGTTATAGTGTAGGAATATCATATCTTAGTGTCAAAATTATATTTTATATTTTTAATGAGTTAGCAGTCAAAACCGATAGAAATTCCAAGTTGGGACGGCCATGTCTGTTACTTTGGAGTACTTTACGGTTATTTTTTATTTTTCTAAATTTATAAAATAGTATGAACTTACATAATAAAATCAAGTTATAGTGTTGGAATATCATATCTTAGTGTTTAAATTTTATTTTATATTTTTAATGAGTTAGCAGTCAAAACCGATAGAAATTCCAAGTTGGGACGGCCATGTCTGAGAGTTTGGAGTCATTATTGGATAAAGTTTATTTTTCTGTAAGTATGAAATAGTATTTAGTTACATAAAACAATCAGGTTGTATTGTCGTAATATAATATTTTAGTGTGAACATTTTATTATGTATTTTTAATGAGTTAGCAGTCAAAACCGATAGAAATTCCAAGTTGGGACGGCCATGTCTGTTACTTTGGAGTCCGTTACGGTTAATTTTTATTTTTCTAAATTTATAAAATAGTATGAACTTACATAATACAATAAAGTTATAGTGTAGGAATATCATATCTTAGTGTGAAAATGTTATTTTATATTTTAAATGAGTTAACAGTCAAAACCGATAGAAATTCCAAGTTGGGACGGCCATGTCTGAGAGTTTTGAGTCAATTTTGGGTAAAGTTTATTTTTCTGTAAGTATGAAATAGTATTTAGTTACATAAAACAATCAAGTTGTATTGTCGTAATATCGCTCCCTGAGTTTATGCCTCTTTAGAGGCTATCGCTCCTTAAGAACGAATACCTCTTTAAAGATATAATACATTATTTATAAAAATGGCTAGTATTGCAATAATGGTGGGTGGTGCAATAGTTAACGCTTTGGCTCTCTCCGTAAGTGTGGCAGAGTAATATATTTTAGTATTGCATGTTTTAAATGTATAAATGTATATTCTAATTCATTATTTTATTCCAGGTAATTTAAAATGCAGCCAGACTACAATGATCATGCTCTTGTAGTTTACAAGCCTCCAATTAAGCTCTTGGCTTTCTTTCTATTGTTCTCTGGTGTGACTGCTTTCACAGTTCACTACCTCAGCTTTCTTCCTTTGTTCTATCTATTGTTAGGGAAGCATACTTCTCAATATGCATGCTTACTTAATCTATAAAGTTAACCAGCACACATGTTTAAGTGCAGGCAGGGCACAGCGCACTCTCACGAAAATGTCCCTATAGAATTAAGCAGTTGCAACAACTAAACAAACACCATTTCAAGACAACTGACAACAAAACCAACAAAACAACCAAAGAGGATTACAACCAATCTGTAGTATTCAACCCCTCAAATCACTCTTCACCCAGACAATCACCAATCAATGAAGAAATTCTTTACTCTAGGAAAGTAATACCAAGACAACACGTACACAACTCTGAAGAGAAACACAAAAGGTTAGAGGAAACATTGAAAAAGGTTGAAGAAAAACTCCTTGAAGACATAAGGTCTACCCACAAGGAATCAGAGCAACAAAACAAAGCTGGCAAAAATAAAAAACAAAACAAATCAGAAAAATATCTACCACCAATGATGAGAAAAAAACTCGCATACCCTCACAATTCTCAAAAAAACACTTCCAAAAAGTCACAACAACAAAGACAACAGGACCTTAGGGAAACACTTAATCGTAGAAACACTAAAGCACAACCAAAATCAAAACACACCAACAGTGTAGTGGATAGGATCATTCTATTCATAACACAAGCAATTATCAACTCAACACCAACATACTCTGACAAAGAACACCAAAGAGATGTCAAGAGAATGTACTCAAACGCTATGAAACTAGGGCTATGTAGCTTAAGCTGGGAACACTTCTTTGAGAAAATACACCAAAACAAACCATCAAATGTCACCTCTCGCTACCCAGTACGAAACAATTACTAGATCACACACGCTCAAACAATTAAGCCCCCCCTCACTTGTAATGGCAGACTTCACTGTACTACAACAAAATGTCAACGGACTAGGCACCAATGGTGCCGAGCTTAAAATATTACTACAAAACAAGACAATACAACCAAGCGTAATCCTTCTTCAGGAAACAAGATTATCTAAAAGAAGGGACTACAAAATCCCAGGTTATAATATAGTAAGAAAGGATCTTTTTACGGAGATAAGAAAAAACCCACATGGTGGACTAATAATTGGTGTAAAACATGGTATTGATTACAAACCCTTAGACATAAACATTGAAGGCATAGAAATCAATGGCGTAACAGTTAACATAAATGGTAATAAACAGACAAATGTTATAAATGTCTATTTACCCCACAGCACAAAAATTACAGTTGAAATACTCAACAAATTACTACCCTATCTCGCCAACTCAGCTTTTCTGGGAGGAGATTTTAATGCACACCATCGCCTCTGGGAGGCAGACGATAGAACCGATACAAGAGGTACAGTCATACAAAAATGGTTAGAGGATAACAAACTTGTTGTTCTCAACAATGGCGAACCTACTTTTCACAGGCTAACACAAGGTATATACACCACAATAGATCTTAGCATTATTACACCAGACCTAGTTAATGATGCTAGTTTATATGTTCATGACGACAGTTGGGGAAGTGATCACTTCCCACTATTCACCACACTAAAGAATAACAATACACAACAGGCACAAAAAAACAATACCCATAACAATTGGAATTTTAACAAAGCAAATTGGGAAATATTTCAAAATATTTGTGAGCAAAACCTAAACAACGATGTAATAAACGAGGATGTTAACATATACAACAAAAATATCACCGAGGTAATTATAAATGCTGCTAAGGTAGCCATTCCAACCAAAAGAATCCACAATCAAATACCTGTACCATGGTGGAATGAAGAAATTATGCAAGCAAGAAAAGAAAGAAAACTGCTCAGGAAAAAAGCCAAAAAGGATAAGAAGTTAATACAACAAGCGGCAGCAGCTAGAAATAGAGTCAAAACTCTAATAAGTAAGGCAAAAATCCAATCTTGGAAAAAAATGTGTAGCACATTAGATATCAAATCTAACTCAAGGCAAGTCTGGAAAAAGATTAATGTCTTTAGAGGTAAAAACACTAAATCACATATTCCAATTATCAACAACAGCAAAAACAAACAGGAAAAAATCGACAATTTATGCAAACAATTCTCACAAGCAAGTTCAACCAATAATTACAAAACTGCTTTTCAAGATAAGGTAAAAAATACACAACCTTGTCCGAAGGACAAAAACAAGCCAAACCTATGGTACAATAAGCCATTCACAATATCAGAACTTAACAATATTGTAAATAATAAAAAAGGAACAGCATCTGGTATTGATCAAACCAGTTACACTATGCTTAAACATCTCCCCTATAAATGCAAACAAGTATTATTAGACTTCTACAACAAGCTATGGAAAGACGGCAATTTACCAACAGACTGGAAAGAAAGTCTTATTATACCATTACACAAACAGGGAAAAGACCCTACCAAATCCGATTCATATAGACCAGTTTCTTTAACATCTAATCTATGTAAAACACTCGAAGCTATGGCAACGAAAAGATTACAACACTATTTAGAAACCAACGAATTGATCACACAAAATCAATCAGGATATAGAAAATCCTATAGCACCACTGACCATATTGTTAGATTACAACACTCTATCAGACAAGCTCAACAAAATAATAAATTCACTACAGCAGTCTTTCTAGACTTCAGTAAAGCATTTGACATGGTCTGGAAAACAGGCTTGATACAAAAAGTTAAGAAAAAGGGCATACAAGGGGAAATGTTAAACTTTATAAACGACTTTATGTCAGACAGAACATTTCGTCTAAAAACAGATGATCAAATATCAGACAACTATAATTTAGAAAATGGGACCCCACAAGGAAGTATCATATCACCAACTTTGTTCAATATTATGATAGATGATCTATTTCACAAACTACCCAAACAAGTAAACACCTCACAATTCGCTGACGACGGGGCCCTTTGGGTCAGTCACAAATACCAACATGCAGCTGCAGAAATATTACAAAAAGCCTTAATCAAAGTAAATGAATGGACCCAAAATTGGGGATTTCAATTATCCACAAGCAAAACTGTATCAATTCTCTTTCGGCCAACACCCAGAGCCGACTGCAGACCACTGAAATTATACATTAATGAAGAACCATTAAACCAAGTTAAGTATGTCAAATTTTTAGGTATAATCTTTGATGAATATCTAACATGGAATCAACATATTGTTGAACTGTCACATAGATGCAAAAAAGATCTCAATATATTACGAATGCTTTCTCACACCACGTGGGGCAGCAGCAAGGAAATGTTACTCTTACTATATAAATCTCTGATTAAATCCAAACTGCACTATGGAGCAGAAGCTTGGTGCGACACTAGTCAAACCAACATACAAAAGCTAAAAACCATACAAAATCAAGCTTACAGATATATATCAGGATGCCTAAGTGGCACATCAATGGAGCTAGTCAGACATGAACTAGGTGAACTCCCGCTAGAAAAAGAATGGGAAGATAATATTACCAACTATATTGTTAGATCAAAACATAAGCCATGTTTACAAAATATTATCACTCGTAAGAAACAAAAAATGACAAAAAGAGTAAAAAAAATACCAACACCATTTGGTGTTACCATGAAAAATCATATAGACAAATATGACCTTGATACAATAGACGTTATATCTGACCCATATACCAAGCATATCTTAAAACCTCCAGACATCCCCGATATCCAAGTTGATATCAAATTGAAAGACCTCATAGACAAAACTAATCCCAAACCTAGTGACCTCAGTAACACTCAAGTCTATATAGAACAAAACTACAATCAAACTGAATACATTCAAATCTTTACTGACGGGTCTAAAGATGAAAAAGGAAGAGTAGGCTCTGGGATAGCCTTCACTCACACAGGTGATGAAGATATATCCCTTAAACTACCAGACAAAACCTCTATCTTCACAGCTGAACTTGTAGCTATTCGACAAGCACTCGTTATCACTAAAGGCTACAAACACAAAAATATAGCTATATTTACAGATTCACTCAGCTCACTGCAAGCTATACAAAACAAAACGGAAAAAAATAGTCATGTACTTCTACATCAAATTTACCAGGGGTATAATTATCTAACTCAGGATAACAACAATGTTAGATTTATATGGGTGCCTTCCCACATAGGCCTAACAGGCAATGAAAGAGCCGACCGAGCAGCAAAAGCAGGTCTAACCCACAGCAATAATGTCAACATACCATTTACTAAAAACGAAATTAAGGGCATTGTAAAATCAATTACAACGGATGAATACAACAAAACCTTTAAAGGCAACTGGGGACATACCCAGTACTATCAAGTACAACCTACAAAACTTACAAAAGCTAAAAACTTCCACAACTTTAGAAGGGTTGATGTAGCCATAACTAGACTCAGGCTCAACAATGTTTGCAACGGGGTTTATCTCCACAAAATAGGGAAAGCACCAAATAATCTATGTAATCAATGTAATGTCGAAGACACCATAAATCACATTCTGTTTCAATGTGATAAATACAAAAAACACAGGGGACAACTCCTTGAAAATGTAAGCGCTAACAACCCACAAGAACTGTTAGCCAATGCTAAAAATTACCAGTACCTTTCAGTATTCCTACTACAAACCAAATTGTATAAAACATTATAATTAATAACCACCTAGCCTTACACCCAAACTCTTAACCATTACCTACCCCTCATCCCCTCCCCAATTTAAGGGTCACTAAACCCTAACAACCACCCCACGGGTAAAACTCCCAGAAGGACCCTACGCAAGCGAGACTGATCTCTTAAACCTCCTTCTTCTGGTAAGTGTTGGTCATGGCGACCCACGACCAGAGCTGGTTGGTGAGATGGGTTCACGATATACATTACCTCGGGACCACTCGCGCAAGCCTATACAAACAGGCGCGTAGGCTCCCAACGGGAGATTTCCACCCAACACCTAAAATAATATTTACCACTCCCATATTTGGGATAACTGGTAGGACTTGGACACAGGGCAAAATGGTTAAAACTTTTCACTTAAAGTGCACGGTGTGGCTACCCCCGGCACTTCACTAAATTATAACTGGTAATTTTCCCAGTAGCAAACCTCAAAACCCTCACTGCCTGCCTCTTAATCGGGTTCAGTGGGGAGGACAGGTATTGTACCTTAAGTGTATGGTTAGACTACCCCCTGCACTTTACATAGGTACAATACCAGTCAGACGACCTTCAAGAAAGAAAAAACGCACATTGCGAAGATAACAACGCTGGAAACAACAGCAAATAACAGACTAAGTATATCAAACCAAAAAGATAAGTATTACTCCATTCACTCAATTATCAATAAATTTAGATATAAAACATTACTAATTACAAATAAATATAAATACAATTCAAACACAATTATTCAAATACAATTTTATCTTATCACAATTAAAAATACCATCTCAAATACTATATTAAACCTTTTTACTTCAATATAATTTCCCATACATAATATATTCTTTCTATCTCTTTCAGGTACCACGCCATTTCACAGCACTATTTATTTACTGACTATTCATAAAATCAGCCCCCCCCCCTCACTCTATTCCAAATTCTAAATTAATTTTAACCACTTTAGAACTTTTATTAATTTTATTTGGGTGCCTAAGACCTATTCTAAATTTCATGCCCCTTTTTTTGGAAATAACTCAGGCTTAGACCCAACGTCGGCGACATCACCGTATGGTGAAGAAGACGTTAAACCCCAATCCAACAACAACATGTTTAAGTGCACTGCAATATTTTCACTGACGTGACACACAAGACAGACTTCACTTTCACTGGACAGTCACTGTGACAAGCTCTCCATTCTTTACACAACAGGTTAGTTTACATACTTCTAAGTTTATCATATCATATTTAAGTAAGGCATACATATCATTACATAAATGGTTAGGATAATGTGTGTTTGATGCATGAATGTTTGGTACTTTTAGTGTTACATGCTAAAGGTAAGGATTTCATTTGGCACATGTAATGATTGTGTTATATTATTCATATGCAGTCAGGCTTGCAGGTCAAGTACATGATCTGTGAATTCAATATGTCTATTGTTTAGTGCTAGTTTATTTGGTATATTATATCAATAATGTAGCAACCACATCATTACTCAATGTATTAGTAATATTCTGTAAATACCATATTTTATCCTATTGATAGCATCTATATTGCAAGAGTGGTATATCTCATGTAATGATGTGTTGTATATATTTTAGTAGGCATAAGTATTACTTTTGTACAATTAATCATATGCTTATAACTAGTGTGTGTATTAATGTATTTAATATGGATCATGCATTATATAATATGATTCATAGTTTCTAATCTTTGTAGTATTACATATGTAATGCATATGATTTGATGAAGTATAGTTTGTAACTATATGATGATGGTATGTATGATTGACTGATTGTGCAATACTATATTTTACATGTATATATGTACATACATCTAGGTGCTTTATTTTATGATGTGTCATTAACCATTATAGGTTCATGTCATGATGTAACGAGGAGGTACGATTGGTAGCAGGCACCTGAGTACCATATATTTGGTATGTTTAATATCATCATTATCATCATTGTATAATAACTCATACTTTGTGTCATCTGTCTTAATGATATTATTTAATGACAGGTTCTCCATTATAATATTACTTCAGGCATTATGGTACATTATAATATTTGCATAATATGTAACTGTTGTTTGTAATGCCTAATACCACATCTCGATTTATACATTCATGTATTACCTTACATTCTGAAATGTGTAAGCATTATTTTATTTTGTATAACTTATATGCATGTAATGTATGATGTAACACATATCTAATTTGCATATATCTACATTGTATCTTATGTATTGTTTCAGGGTGTAATAAATAACTACTGTTATTGTTACCGCTGTACCTTGCTATCTCCACATAGCACGAACAGTATGAAATAAACTCCATTCCGAACCCAAGCAGCCTTTGGTTTTCCATTGACCAAGTCAACCCTGCTACAAAATGGCGCCCGAACAGGGACTGGAGATTGAGGGACTGGAGATGGAGGGATATGACACTGAGGACCGGAGAGTGGACAGGAGCTGAAGGAACCGGATGCATGACTGCATTGAGGACATGAGTGACGTCATGGAGAGGATTGACATTCGCATGGAATGGCAGTGATGGACTCTTATCTCAGAGATGTGACTCGTGACCTGTGATGGATGAGTACTCATGATATTTGACACTTTTTGAGCTCACTTAGTTAACCATGGTTTAAGTTAGTTAGTTAGTGCCGGCTTTAGTTTAGTTTAATTGTATAATTTGTATTTTTTTCATTTGTTTTATTTGTTTCATTTGTTTCATTACTATGCCTTAGTTAAGTAATTCTATATTTGCCCTAGGTAGTTTAGTTATTTCATCTTGATAAGTATTCTCAAATTGTAGGTATATCCATATAAGCTATTTTCTTACCTTTAGCTAAAGTGTGCAGTAATGGGTGATGAGTGATTGTTGACTGTGTGTGTGGATAGAATAATCAAAACTAGTTTATCATTCACTAATTCTATATCATCATGTAGGTACAGGGTACATATTCTTTCTGTGTCTTTTCTCTCTTCTTTGACTGACATGGACTGAATTGCACATTGTCACTTTTTATATTGTTGCACTAAATCACCATGAATGTTTAGCTTTAACATGCTTTAACATTTAGGTCTTATACATACCCCTTTGCTATCCATAAGTCTATAACTTTCATGCTATATTCTTTCATTTTGATATTGCTCTTATCATTCATGTAATATCATGTGAAACTAAATCTTGGTTTTCTTTCAGCATTTAGTTTGGTTTAGTTCTCTGCCAAATACATTTTGCCTTTTTGACAATCATGTAATTAATAACAACTTCTATTTCAGGATAGTTAAGTAGTATTGTAATGTATGTTTGATATAATCATTAATTTTGTTTCAGGCTACTTAATCTAATGTCATTTATTTCAGTTCTCAAACATGTGTAAATTAAACCTTATGAGCGAGCATATCCCTCTCCGGATCTTTAAAACTTAGAGAGACGCTTATCCCTCTCTGGATACGGATTATTACCTCAGTGTTCAGTGGATGTGTACTCTGTGTGAATCAGTGCTTTCAAACCGGATATCTGTGCATATGTGATTTCTATTACTTGGATACTATATGGATACCTTACTGGATACCATACTGGATGCCATGTGATACCAAGTGATAGTTTGTGAAATCTACTCCTTGGATACTTGTTATTGTGTGAGATATACCCTTCCCATGGATACCTATTACGTGATACCTACCATGTGACACTCTGTGTATGACTTGATATTTTGATACTTACCTGTGCACTTGGATACTATCACTATCTGTAACCATGTTTTTCACGGACCAGGAAGTGAGGAACATGTTGGAGGTGTTTAGACGCCAGAAGGAGAGGCCCAGAGCTAACACACCCGAGGAATTTGAAGAATGGCTTCAGAGATTATCAACCCAGCTGGAATCTTCTCTTACTCAGACGGCTACGGAAGGTATAACAGAGAATGAGGAATCCACAACTACACCTGTAGTGTGCAAGGAAGCGCCAAGGATCCCAACGTTTAGTGGTGACAGGAATGGAAAGGACACTCCTTATGATGTATGGCGCTACCATGTGGATACTGTCTTGGACTCCAATACTTATGCCCAGGAGATAAAGGAGCAAGCTGTCAGAGATTCACTCAAGGGAGAGGCAGCAAAGATTCAAGCCATCATGCGACCTGGGAGTGACTTCAGCACGCTGCTCAAGAAGATGAGGATAGTGTTTGGGACTGTAGAGAGACAAGAAACAAGGATGGCCCAATTTTACAGTGCTAAACAACAGGAGGATGAGGATGTCTCACAGTGGGGATGCAGACTCGAGGAGCTACTGACACATGCCATCAAGGATAGCCCACAGAGTCACTATGATACAGAGGAAATGCTGAGAGGGATGCTATGGACAGGACTTAGACCGTCACTGAAGGATATATCTGGCCATAAATATACTACCATCCAAGACTTCGACAGTTTAATGGAAGCCCTCAGAGTCATAGAGAATGACCAGATCTATCAAGAGCATAACCCGTCCATAACTGATGCCAGAGTGAAGATGACTACAGAGCAAGAGCCGGAGTGGAAGAAGGAAATGTCAGATGTCAAGGCCATGCTGTCCAAGCTCACAACAGAGATAACTGACATGAAGACTTCAGCGACACGAAATCCAGCTACTCCACAGCTCTGCCGGGAAACGTCTTATTCAGCATATCAAGGTCAAGGTCAAGAGCAAGGATATCCTCATTATTACCAGGAATGGCAGGATCCTCCTCAGGAGTATAGAGGTCGAGAGCCAAAACAAGGACCCACATGTTGGCGTTGCGGACAAGTCGGCCACATGCAGTACACCTGTACCATAAGGATGGATCACACAAGATATGGACAGGCTTTAAACTGGCACAGGCCTATGGGCAGGGGCCGCCTATAGGTTTGTTTGAGCGCCCAAAGACAAGGAAGAACAGAGTACCTGATGGACTTGTGGGATCATCTAATGAAGTCACTGTTACTATAGAAGGAATCACTACAACAGCTTTACTAGACACGGGAGCTACAGTCTCAGTACTTGCACACTCCTTCTATGATGCCCACCTTCCTCACTTACCCATTGAACCATTGGATAACATGCTGAATATTGAGTGCGCTGGAGGAGAAGCATTACCTTACTCAGGATATGTTGTGGTCAACTTGCAAACATCTGGGATAGCAAGAGCAGAGCCTATATCATGTATGTTTCTCATATCGTCAGATACCAAATACAACTCAAGAGTACCAGCCCTAATTGGAACTAACATCTTGGAGTATTTGATTACTGGATGCAAAGCAACACATGGTGTCAAGTTCCTTCAGAAAGCGGCATTGTTTACACCTTGGTATCTTGCATTCAGGACGATGACCATCAGAGAGAGAGAACTACAGCGGAATGGAGGAAAGATAGGCCTTGTGAAGTGCAATGAGATCTGCAACATCATCATTCCAGCAAACAGTCAAGTAATCATTAAAGGACAAGTGATACAGCCAGTCAACTATCCAAAAGTGTGTGCCTTGTTACAGCCATCAAACAGCGCAACCATCCACAAGGATATAGATGTCGCACCAACTATCATGGATTACAACTGGGAGGATCCAGGACAAGTGGATGTACATCTGTCAAACATCACAACACAGACCATTGTAGTGAAACCCAAAGCTGTCCTATGTGAACTTCACCCTGTGTTATTCGAAGGAAAGATACCACATCAAACTGAAGATGAAAGGAGCCTTCTGGAGCAAGTTGATGTGAGACAGGAGAACGTGACTCAGGCTGAATTGGATCAAGGAATCAAACTCATCCTGAAGTACAAGGACATATTTTCAAAAGGAGACAACGACTTAGGACACAGCAACTTAGTCAGGCATAGGATAGATCTCATTGATGACATCCCCTTCAAACAACGCCATCGCCGTATACCCCCTGGGATGTTTGATGAAGTTCACAGCCATCTACAACAACTGTTATCAGCTGGAATTATCCGACCTTCCCATAGCCCTTGGTCATCCAACGTTGTACTTGTTCGCAAGAAGGATGGAAAGTTACGCATGTGCGTAGATTATAGACAGCTCAACCAACGATCTCTTAAGGACAACTATGCTTTGCCGAGGATTGATGAGCTACTTGATTGCCTTGGAGGAATGAAATACTTCTCAGTGCTCGACATGAAGTCTGGTTACCATCAGGTGGAACTCCTAGAAGAACATAAGGAGCGTACAGCATTCACTGTCGGACCACTAGGATTTTACGAGTTCAACCGTATGCCTTTTGGACTTTGCAACGCGCCAGCCACTTATCAGAGACTCATAGAACAGTGCTTGTCAGAATTACATCTCAAGATATGTCTTATTTACCTCGATGATCTCATCATCTTTTCGAGAACCTATGAGGAGCACCTTGAGCGACTAGAATGTGTATTTCAACGCCTACAAGAATGTGGACTAAAGTTAGCGCCAAAGAAATGTAAATTCTTCAAGAACAAGGTCAGGTACATTGGATACATCGTATCAGAGAGTGGAATTGAAGCGGATCCTGAGAAAGTTGAAAAGATATCTGATTGGCCAACTCCTACAACACCTAAAAATCTTCGGACTTCCTCTGGTGTTGTAGGAGTTGGCCAAAGATTTTTAGGATTCGCCGGGTATTATCGGAAATTCGTCAAGAACTTTTCAACAATTGCTAGGCCATTAAGTGAGTTAATGCCAAAGACCAACAAAAAGACAAGAAGTAAACAGACTAAGGTGGAATGGAAATGGGGACCTCAACAAGAAGCCGCTTTCCAGGAACTGAAGCAACACTTGACAGAACCACCAGTTCTTGGATATGTTGACTTTGATCAGCCCTTCGAACTGCACACTGATGCAAGCACACATGGTTTAGGAGCAGTTCTCTACCAACAACAGGAAGGAGCCCCTCAAGTCATAGCATATGCCAGTAGAGGACTTAACAAGTCAGAGCGCAACTACTCAGCTCACAAGCTGGAATTTCTATGTTTGAAATGGGCCATTACGGAGAAATTCCATGATTATTTATATGGACATCGCTTCACAGTTCTGACTGACAACAACCCGTTAACCTATGTTCTTACCAGCGCCAAACTAGATGCCACAGGACATAGATGGCTTGCAGCACTATCTGCATATGATTTTACAATCTCATACAGGCCAGGAAAAGCTAACACTGATGCCGACACACTCTCAAGATTACCAAAAGAAGAGGATTGTTCTCAAGGTCACATATCCACAGAGTCATTTGGAGCAATCTGTAACATGGTATCAGTTCCAAGCCTAGTGGAAAGCGTATCATCAGAAACAGATATTGTGGAGGATATACCAGAAATCCGAGAGGAAACTTGTGATATTAACGCTCGTGACTGGAGAAGAGCACAAGCCAGGGATCCAGCTTTAGACTCTATTATGGCACACCTGAGGAATGGAACAAGACCGAAGTATAATGCAATTAACACAGATCTAGAAATGACAAGTTTGTTCAAGCATTTCAATAACTTCAAGCTGCAAAGAGGAGTTCTCTACAGGATAACCACAACAAATGGTGAGAAATTTGAACAACTTGTACTTCCAACAAGATGTCGTCAATCAGTACTACGTTGCCTCCATGATCAAGTTGGACACCCAGGACGAGAGAGGACACACTCATTAATCAGAGAGAGATTCTTCTGGCCTGGGATGACCAAAGATATTGAAAGACATGTGCAAACCTGTGATAGATGCCTCAGAAGGAAAGCCTCGACATCTGTCAGAGCTCCATTAGTAAACATCAGTACCACTCAACCTTTGGAACTCGTATGCATGGACTTTCTGACTCTAGAGCCATCAAAAGGAGGGCAGCAGCATATCCTAGTTGTTACAGATCATTTCACCAGGTATGCCCAGGCTTATCCCACTAAAAACATGACGGCCAAGACAACAGCAGAGGTATTCTTTAGGAATTTCATCGTCCATTATGGTTTGCCAAAACGTATCCATTCAGACCAGGGAGCGAATTTTGAAGGACATCTCATGCAGGAGCTTTGCAATCTCACAGGAATGTCTAAGTCAAGGACAACACCATACCACCCCATGGGTAATGGCATGACTGAGAGGTTTAATCGTACATTGTTGGACATGCTAGGAACACTTGACACAGATAAGAAGAAAGACTGGAAAACTCATGTTGGACCACTTGTTCACGCTTACAACTCCACGAGGCATGAAACAACTGGATACTCTCCTTTCTTTCTCATGTATGGACGACATCCGAGATTGCCTGTGGACCTAGCATTTGGACTTGACATAGAGCCAGGAAAGTCCAAGACGCTATCCCAGTATACTAAAGCCCTGCGAGAAAGACTACGTCAAGCCTATGACCTTGCTACAGAGAATGCCAAGAAGTCACAAGGTAGACAAAAGAAGAACTATGACACCAAAGCCCGAGCTGCCGGACTAGAAATAGGTGATAGAGTGCTGGTCAAGATCGTCGCTTTTGAGGGGAAACATAAAATTGCAGACAAATGGGAAGAAGAACCATACATCATCCTCAAGCAATCAGATCCACTCATCCCTGTCTATGTCGTAGGAAAAGAAACTGGCGGAGGACATCAAAGGACATTGCATAGGAACCTGTTACTTCCTATTGGATATTTGTCAGCCCCCGATGTACCTGTGCCGAAGCCTCGTCCAAGGAAGCAGAGAAATACAGTCAAGCCACCAACCCCTGGACCACAACCCAAGGACAATTTGGAGGACACTGTGAGTGAGGATGAGGAGTTTATCCCTGTTACACTTCCGGAACCTTCAGTGTCAGATGAGGAACCATCTGATAGGCCAACTGAGGATGAAGAGGTTGAAGTTTTATCAGATGCCGCTCCGGAAGAGGATGTAACAGAAGCTGCCAGAGAAGGTACTGTTGATGATGTGGATGATGGAGCCGAAGTCACTGACCCAGATATCGGACAGGATGTAGCAACATCATCTGAAGCAGCAGATGAAGAAGAGTCACAGGAACAGCCTGCTAGCCCACAGCCTGGAGAACCTCTTGGAGGGGAAGCAGCAGCTCCTGGACCTAGAAGATCTGCGAGGGACAGAAACAGACCACAGTGGCAGAGATCAGGGGATTATGTTATGGCAGCGTCGGCAGAACCAGACTGGAAAGTGAGAGCAGAGTATCTTGGGACACTTCTAGCAAAGGGAGTCTTTGCTGCTACTGGAACCAAGGCTACTGATGCTCTAGTGGACATAATCACCGGGAAGAACACATGACGAGGACGTCATTTCATGGAGGAGGGAAGTGTGTGGCAGAGTAATATATTTTAGTATTGCATGTTTTAAATGTATAAATGTATATTCTAATTCATTATTTTATTCCAGGTAATTTAAAATGCAGCCAGACTACAATGATCATGCTCTTGTAGTTTACAAGCCTCCAATTAAGCTCTTGGCTTTCTTTCTATTGTTCTCTGGTGTGACTGCTTTCACAGTTCACTACCTCAGCTTTCTTCCTTTGTTCTATCTATTGTTAGGGAAGCATACTTCTCAATATGCATGCTTACTAAATCTATAAAGTTAACCAGCACACATGTTTAAGTGCACTGCAATATTTTCACTGACGTGACACACAAGACAGACTTCACTTTCACTGGACAGTCACTGTGACAAGCTCTCCATTCTTTACACAACAGGTTAGTTTACATACTTCTAAGTTTATCATATCATATTTAAGTAAGACATACATATCATTACATAAATGGTTAGGATAATGTGTGTTTGATGCATGAATGTTTGGTACTTTTAGTGTTACATGCTAAAGGTAAGGATTTCATTTGGCACATGTAATGATTGTGTTATATTATTCATATGCAGTCAGGCTTGCAGGTCAAGTACATGATCTGTGAATTCAATATGTCTATTGTTTAGTGCTAGTTTATTTGGTATATTATATCAATAATGTAGCAACCACATCATTACTCAATGTATTGGTAATATTCTGTAAATACCATATTTTATCCTATTGATAGCATCTATATTGCAAGAGTGGTATATCTCATGTAATGATGTGTTGTATATATTTTAGTAGGCATAAGTATTACTTTTGTACAATTAATCATATGCTTATAACTAGTGTGTGTATTAATGTATTTAATATGGATCATGCATTATATAATATGATTCATAGTTTCTAATCTTTGTAGTATTGCATATGTAATGCATATGATTTGATGAAGTATAGTTTGTAACTATATGATGATGGTATGTATGATTGACTGATTGTGCAATACTATATTTTACATGTATATATGTACATACATCTAGGTGCTTTATTTTATGATGTGTCATTAACCATTATAGGTTCATGTCATGATGTAACGAGGAGGTACGATTGGTAGCAGGCACCTGAGTACCATATATTTGGTATGTTTAATATCATCATTATCATCATTGTATAATAACTCATACTTTGTGTCATCTGTCTTAATGATATTATTTAATGACAGGTTCTCCATTATAATATTACTTCAGGCATTATGGTACATTATAATATTTGCATAATATGTAACTGTTGTTTGTAATGCCTAATACCACATCTCGATTTATACATTCATGTATTACCTTACATTCTGAAATGTGTAAGCATTATTTTATTTAGTATAGCTTATATGCATGTAATGTATGATGTAACACATATCTAATTTGCATATATCTACATTGTATCTTATGTATTGTTTCAGGGTGTAATAAATAACTACTGTTATTGTTACCGCTGTACCTTGCTATCTCCACATAGCACGAACAGTATGAAATAAACTCCATTCCGAACCCAAGCAGCCTTTGGTTTTCCATTGACCAAGTCAACCCTGCTACATAAGTAACTATCTATTTTCAAAAATGGATAAGGGCGAGAGAGAAAGACACGATAGAGCTTTAGAGAAATTATCAACTGCTAAGGTTCAATGGGAGGAAAGTAGAACTGAGAGACTCAATTTCTTAAACGAGCAACTAAAAAGACAATATCATTCTATTAAAACTTTTAAAAATGTAGATGAGGCGATGCACGAATATTATATTAGATTTGGTAAGCCCTTACCCCCCTTAGAACCTCAACCAACTCTGACAGATTTTTATACTCCTTCGAGTAGTCAAATGAAGGGAGAAATAATATTCATTATTTTAGGTATGACTGGGCTTATCGCATTCGTTTATACAAAATCTAAAAAAAATATTTAAAAAAAGTTATTTAGTATATTAAAATTCTCTGCCCCCATAAGGAAGTAATAATTAATAAAGGGAAAGATTTTTGTGAGAATTGTTGCCAGTTTATCGATATTGATCCTGAAACTTGTATTCACAGGAATATAATCGATGGTTACAGATGTTTATACTGCGGGTTCGAACACAAAAGAATTAATTTTCGGGGGTCATACACGGCTAATAATATCCCAAATCATAACCAAATGGATTTCCAAACGGTATTGCAATATCATTTGGGCCTAAACTTACAATTATTAACCAAAAAATGTATATTAGCATATGAGTGAAGTTAAAATTAATTAAAAGAGGCAAGAATAGTAAAATTGTTTATATTATGTATCAAAATTGTTGATAGTTAGATGTAGCTATTGCGTGTTATATCAAGCTCTAAACGGTATATAGACATATGGAGTGACCTAGTTTGAAGGTCTCAATCAATAACATCATACCAGCTGTTACGTCGTAACTATAGTAAACACCAGCTATTCTGCACTGTTTTATTGATTGGGCTCTCGCTATGAGTTGTGGGTTCGACCCCATAGTGGAGTGTTTTTAATGTATTTTAATGTATAAATGAGGGTAAAAATAAATTTTGGACCCCGGTGAGATACGTTTAGCCTATTACTCCCCTTTATATACATTATTTATAATTATTTACATAATTTTAAAATATATTTTATATATTAAAATATGTGTGTGTCTAAAAAGGTGTTTTTTAATGTATTTTATACGTTAACAACATGTTAAAAAACTTCCGTTGGTCTAGTTACTGCCTTCTATATCTACTCTGGTAATTCCTAACAGACAACATTACCTTACTACCACTTTGACTTTAAAATGGTGACAGTCCAACATATCAACGGTTGAAGAAAATCCGTTTTTCATCTAGTTGAGTAATTTATTCGACTTCAGTTCACTATGTTTTTGACGAATGTTGACTGTTTTTAGGAATATGTTCTTACGAGACGTATATGTACCGAACAAGTTATTTTGTTATGAGGTCTGTGGTTTTTCGTAGCATAGAAAAAATCACAAAACGTGGTTTGTGTGGTACGCTCGGTCTTTACAGGCAGGGCTCATTTGGCCGTGAGGACGAGTCACAAAAATGTTAAGTTCCTCGTGAAAACCATTTTTCGGCAAGAACTTCATGTACGACGACACACAATTTTCAAGGATCGTGTACATATATTTATAACACAAAACCTACAAAGGTCAAATATGTATGAACTGTGTATGCATGTTATGCTCTTAAATAAAATAAACATCATATACAGTTTAAATTTATCGTGACATTCACACATATATTCCAACATGTTAATTGACTATGAAAATGGAATTCTCTATATAAAGTTATTCGTTGGTGTAGTCTGAGCAAATGGCCGATAACTGACGATGCAATTCTATATATAGCAATATATTTGATGTGTATAGTCTGGGCAAATGGCCGACAGCCGACGACCCGATACAGGTCTATATATGGCAATACCTTTGTTGTGTATAGTCTTTGCGTATAGCCGACAGCCAACAATACAGTTCCAAATATAACAAAACATTCATTTTCTATAGTCTGTACGATTTTAGATATTAATTAATAAATAACTGTGTTTTTTAATTGACAATGTTCCAGTTTTAACATTTGGAGTTATCTGCCCTTGACTGCGGGCAACGTCAACGCCTGGCGACAATTGGATTTAAGTGCAGTAACTTACGCTCTGGTGTTGTAGAACAGTGGGAGAAAGCTTTTGAGTTGAAAGAAAATAGAGAATGATAAACAATATTATTAAATAAATATGAATTTAATTAAATTAAAGACAGCGTAATTATCAGCTGTGAAAGGGGTACTAGTACCTGAGCTAGCGGCCATAAAACCTGAGCGGGTGTGACGTAAACAACAGACTGTACAGAGTGGCGCATCATCATTTCCGCCTGAAATACCGCCTTCAATAATTGTTTACTTACAATTGACGTGCATATCTTTTTTTTTACACCAAACGCTTAATAGTGTTACATCGTAAAATGATATATCTAACTGAGTGGAAAACATTTTCTGAAAATCGTTAATCATTGGGGTTTACGAATGATGTATAGATCACAAGGCAATGATTATGTTTATGACGTCACAAAATGGGCATGTGACCGGTCATGCCTTCACTGGATTTTGCAAGATAGATCTAATTGGCCCATCTAAAGTTGCATTCAAAAAACGGCTTTAATTACTAAACTGAACATATTTGGGAATCGACCTTCGAAGCACTATATAATATTGTAATCAGACATTCATACATTCCAAAGAAAATAGTGAAATATATGCTTGTGGTTATGTAAACTTAAAAATTTAAGTCGTATCATCGGAGTATATTGTATTAATAATTTGTAAGCAGAGCTAATAAGTAAGATTTTGAGGTGATCGCAGAACCATTACAATTTGTATAAATCTTGAATCTTGAACTATATATATATGTATGTTCTATATTTGTATCAATTACACAAAATGCCGAAATTATCTAATTTGGCTTATAAATCATATTGTGGACTGAATGATTTATTTCGCAAATATCATGAGAGTCAATTGTCTCTCGGTCTATGTGTCATTTTTTGTTCAAAGATTTGTATTACTAGAAATTTTTTTTTGACAGGCTCTCGACACATTGACACGGTTTTGAAGAACTTTCAAAGCAAACGTAACTTTCTCGCGTCCAGTATTCGATCAACCGTAATTTTGTCACATAGCTGTCACTAGAGTAACATTTAGTCTCAGAAGTATTTTATTTTCAATATTGACAATATTTTAGACAATTCATGTATAATAAAAAAAATGGAACCCAGAAGAAGCCTTAACTAGCGATAACCAGACCGGGGAGATAACCAGGACAACTCTTCTCGCAGACGTAAAAAGTTGGTTAGAAATCGTGGTCAAAACAGGGGGGTGGTTTTACGTTTTTTCGTACCGTTGACTCTTATTGCACAAAAGTTTGAAATACTATAAAAGAAAATAGGATAACAAATCCAGAGAAACTTATTTTTAGATTTTCATCACGTCAAATGTTGACTTTATAAGGAGAAAAAAGTTCAGAAATGTAAAAAGCGTATTTTCGTAAAGCGCACATGTCTACATAGAATTCATGATATAGAAAAATTATTCAGCTACAATTTGTACTATCTATCGGATGTTTATCACAACGAACTCCCATCAAATTAAATAAAAGAACGACCATACCGTCTCAATCGGAGTAACTCCCACATGCAATCGTCCGCTTTCATTGGCTGTCACGATAAAAGCGTGAGCTAAGATTGTATTTGTAATCATCGTTTTAACGACTAAATATATGGTAAGGAACACCTTTCTCGAATCTAATGTGCTGTTTCTTGAGTAGATAGACGGATCAAAACTTAAAATAAAGCTTTAATAGTTTTAACTTATAATTTATAACTACTCAGATATAATAAAAGATGAGTAAAGATTTATGTAACCAATATATGACACAATAACAAACTGTTTTTGAACTTTTTCCTCCAACAGTATTTGTTTTTACGTGTATATGTATCATCCCAACTGCGGATCCGCCCCATCAACTTGGAATCCTAAGTTGGGACGTCCCATCTTAAGATGGGACGGGGAATATTAAAACATGTATGTAATTATCTTATTTAAACATGAATTGTGATAAAAATGATATTTATTAATACTAACGGTATATACGTTTGACACGTACAAGAAAAATGAAATTTGATGTTGATTTACTCGACTTACTGGCTTGGATTCAACTCCCACCTTCTACAAGCGAGTGAACACAACAAGTATGTAAAAACACGATGTCAACATTCATTTACTGATCATATTTATTTGCATTTACGCTTTATAACACATCGATGATTTAGTATACATCATTTTCTGTTCTTTTTCAGTCATAAACCATCAACATAGGAATTGAAACAAAGTAAACAAACTAAGAAACAACGTAAACAACATAACAGCACAAACCAAGCGACCTTTATTTGAAAATGAACATAAATGTGAATAAACTTATCTGTATTTTATATACTATGAAATACATGTATTAAGAAAATCGACAAATAGACCCTCTTTATTTATTTACTATAGATAATATCGCCTTCAAATGTGAAACCAGCTTACCTTATACAAAGAAATGAATAATCCAAATGTACATAGAAATCCAATGTAAAGGCTTTTCTCAATGTGTGTTACAACGCTATCCATTCCTAAACTAAGCACTGTGGGTAAGTTAATCTGATAGCTTGGCATGTTAGAGAATTAGAGACTGACATTGAGTCATTCATGTCAGCAAGCAATTCCAATCAGTCATGAATGGGCACCAATTTGACAACTGTCACTAATGTATGGTTAAAACAACACTGAGTTGGGGGAAGAAAAATCTTGTTGTTTTTAAACAGGCTGTAAAATGGTTTGTTTACTTATCATGTAACAAGCTTGATTAAATAAAATATAAACACATTTAAAAAACTTTATTGATGTATGTGTTTGCTGAAAGGATTATGTGTATGAAAGGTTTACCAAAATGTGTAACATTCAGGAACTCTTAACTGAGAGAACAAAAATTATTATTGAACATAAAACACCTAGCACAAAATTAACATATTGATGAATAAAATTTATTGAAAGGATCTTTATAAAATTTATAAAATAGTATGAACTTACATAATACAATCAAGTTATAGTGTAGGAATATCATATCTTAGTGTCACAATTTTATTTTATATTTTTAATGGGTTAGCAGTAAAAACCAATAGAAATTCCAAGTTGGGACGGCCATGTCTGAGAGTTTTGAGTCATTATTGGATGAAGTTTATTTTTCTGTAAGTATGAAATAGTATTCAATTACATAAAACAATCAAGTTGTATTGTCATAATATCATATCTCAGTGTCAAAATTTTATTTTATATTTTTAATGAGTTAGCAGTCAAAACCGATAGAAATTCCAAGTTGGGACGGCAATGTCTGGGAGTTTTGAGTCAATTTTGGGTAAAGTTTATTTTTCTGTAAGTATGAAATAGTATTTAGTTACATAAAACAATCAAGTTGTAATGTCGTAATATAATATTATAGTGTGAAAATTTTATTATATATTTTTAATGAGTTAGCAGTCAAAACCGATAGAAATTCCAAGTTAGGACGGCCATGTCTGTTACTTTGGAGTCCGTTACGGTTAATTTTTATTTTTCTAAATTTATAAAATAGTATGAAATTACATAACACAATCAAGTTATAGTGTAGGAATATCATATCTTAGTGTCAAAATTATATTTTATATTTTTAATGAGTTAGCAGTCAAAACCGATAGAAATTCCAAGTTGGGACGGCCATGTCTGTTACTTTAGAGTTCTTTACGGTTATTTTTTATTTTTCTAAATTTATAAAATAGTATGAATTTACATAATACAATCAAGTTATAGTGTAGGAATATCATATCTTAGTGTGAAAATGTTATTTTATATTTTAAATGAGTTAGCAGTCAAAACAGATAGAAATTCCAAGTTGGGACGGCCATGTCTGAGAGTTTTGAGTCAATTTTGGGTAAAGTTTATTTTTCTGTAAGTATGAAATAGTATTTAGTTACATAAAACAATCAAGTTGTATTGTCGTAATATAATATTTTAGTGTGAAAATTTTATTATATATTTTTAATGAGTTAGCAGTCAAAACCGATAGAAATTCCAAGTTGGGACGGCCATGTCTGTTACTTTGGAGTACTTTACGGTTATTTTTTATTTTTCTAAAGTTATAAAATAGTATGAACTTACATAATAAAATCAAGTTATAGTGTAGGAATATCATATCTTAGTGTTTAAATTTTATTTTATATTTTAAATGAGTTAGCAGTCAAAACCGATAGAAATTCCAAGTTGGGACGGCAATGTCTGGGAGTTTGGAGTCAATTTTGGGTAAAGTTTATTTTTATGTAAGTATGAAATAGTATTTAGTTACATAAAACAATCAAGTTGTAATGTCGTAATATAATATTATAGTGTGAAAATTTTATTATATATTTTTAATGAGTTAGCAGTCAAAACCGATAGAAATTCCAAGTTAGGATGGCCATGTCTGTTACTTTGGAGTCCGTTACGGTTAATTTTTATTTTTCTAAATTTATAAAATAGTATGAAATTACATAACACAATCAAGTTATAGTGTAGGAATATCATATCTTAGTGTCAAAATTATATTTTATATTTTTAATGAGTTAGCAGTCAAAACCGATAGAAATTCCAAGTTGGGACGGCCATGTCTGTTACTTTAGAGTTCTTTACGGTTATTTTTTATTTTTCTAAATTTATAAAATAGTATGAATTTACATAATACAATCAAGTTATAGTGTAGGAATATCATATCTTAGTGTGAAAATGTTATTTTATATTTTAAATGAGTTAGCAGTCAAAACCGATAGAAATTCCAAGTTGGGACGGCCATGTCTGAGAGTTTTGAGTCAATTTTGGGTAAAGTTTATTTTTCTGTAAGTATGAAATAGTATTTAGTTACATAAAACAATCAAGTTGTATTGTCGTAATATAATATTTTAGTGTGAAAATTTTATTATATATTTTAAATGAGTTAGCAGTGAAAACCGATAGAAATTCCAAGTTGGGACGGCCATGTCTGTTACTTTGGAGTACTTTACGGTTATTTTTTATTTTTCTAAATTTATAAAATAGTTTGAAATTACATAATACAATCACGTTATAGTGTAGGAATATCATATCTTAGTGTCAAAATTATATTTTATATTTTTAATGAGTTAGCAGTCAAAACCGATAGAAATTCCAAGTTGGGACGGCCATGTCTGTTACTTTAGAGTTCTTTACGGTTATTTTTTATTTTTCTAAATTTATAAAATAGTATGAATTTACATAATACAATAAAGTTATAGTGTAGGAATATCATATCTTAGTGTGAAAATGTTATTTTATATTTTAAATGAGTTAGCAGTCAAAACCGATAGAAATTCCAAGTTGGGACGGCCATGTCTGAGAGTTTTGAGTCAATTTTGGGTAAAGTTTATTTTTCTGTAAGTATGAAATAGTATTTAGTTACATAAAACAATCAAGTTGTATTGTCGTAATATAATATTTTAGTGTGAAAATTTTATTATATATTTTTAATGAGTTAGCAGTCAAAACCGATAGAAATTCCAAGTTGGGACGGCCATGTCTGTTACTTTGGAGTACTTTACGGTTATTTTTTATTTTTCTAAATTTATAAAATAGTATGAAATTACATAATACGATCAAGTTATAGTGTAGGAATATCATATCTTAGTGTCAAAATGATATTTTATATTTTTAATGAGTTAGCAGTCAAAACCGATAGAAATTCCAAGTTGGGACGGCCATGTCTGTTACTTTAGAGTTCTTTACGGTTATTTTTTATTTTTCTAAATTTATAAAATAGTATGAATTTACATAATACAATCAAGTTATAGTGTAGGAATATCATATCTTAGTGTGAAAATGTTATTTTATATTTTAAATGAGTTAGCAGTCAAAACCGATAGAAATTCCAAGTTGGGACGGCCATGTCTGAGAGTTTTGAGTCAATTTTGGGTAAAGTTTATTTTTCTGTAAGTATGAAATAGTATTTAGTTACATAAAACAATCAAGTTGTATTGTCGTAATATAATATTTTAGTGTGAAAATTTTATTATATATTTTTAATGAGTTAGCAGTCAAAACCGATAGAAATTCCAAGTTGGGACGGCCATGTCTGTTACTTTGGAGTACTTTACGGTTATTTTTTATTTTTCTAAATTTATAAAATAGTATGAACTTACATAATAAAATCAAGTTATAGTGTAGGAATATCATATCTTAGTGTTTAAATTTTATTTTATATTTTTAATGAGTTAGCAGTCAAAACCGATAGAAATTCCAAGTTGGGACGGCCATGTCTGAGAGTTTGGAGTCATTATTGGATAAAGTTTATTTTTCTGTAAGTATGAAATAGTATTTAGTTACATAAAACAATCAGGTTGTATTGTCGTAATATAATATTTTAGTGTGAAAATTTTATTATATATTTTTAATGAGTTAGCAGTCAAAACCGATAGAAATTCCAAGTTGGGACGGCCATGTCTGTTACTTTGGAGTCCGTTACGGTTAATGTTTATTTTTCTAAATTTATAAAATAGTATGAACTTACATAATACAATAAAGTTATAGTGTAGGAATATCATATCTTAGTGTGAAAATTTTATTTTATATTTTAAATGAGTTAACAGTCAAAACCGATAGAAATTCCAAGTTGGGACGGCCATGTCTGAGAGTTTTGAGTCAATTTTGGGTAAAGTTTATTTTTCTGTAAGTATGAAATAGTATTTAGTTACATAAAACAATCAAGTTGTATTGTCGTAATATAATATTTTAGTGTGAAAATTTTATAATATATTTTTAATGAGTTAGCAGTCAAAACCGATAGAAATTCCAAGTTGGGACGGCCATGTCTGTTACTTTGGAGAACTTTACGGTTATTTTTTATTTTTCTAAATTTATAAAATAGTATGAACTTACATATTACAATCAAGTTATAGTGTAGGAATATCATATCTTAGTGTTTAAATTTTATTTTATATTTTAAATGAGTTAACAGTCAAAACCGATAGAAATTCCAAGTTGGGACGGCCATGTCTGTTACTTTGGAGAACTTTACGGTTATTTTTTATTTTTCTAAATTTATAAAATTGTATGAACTTACATATTACAATCAAGTTATAGTGTAGGAATATAATATCTTAGTGTCAAAATTTTATTTTATATTTTAAATGAGTTAACAGTCAAAACCGATAGAAATTCCAAGTTGGGACGGCCATGTCTGTTACTTTGGAGTCCGTTACGGTTAATTTTTATTTTTCTAAATTTATAAAATAGTATGAAATTACATAAAACAATCAAGTTGTAGTGTCGTAATATAATATTGTAGTGTGAAAATTCTATTTTATATTTTAAATGAGTTAACAGTCAAAGCCGATAGAAATTCCAAGTGGGACGGCCATGTCTGAGAGTTTGGAGTCATTATTGGATAAAGTTTATTTTTCTGTAAGTATGAAATAGTATTTAGTTACATAAAACAATCAAGTTGTATTGTCGTAATATAATATTTTAGTGTTAAAATTTTATTATATATTTTTAATGAGTTAGCAGTCAAAACCGATAGAAATTCCAAGTTGGGACGGCCATGTCTGTTACTTTGGAGTACTTTACGGTTATTTTTTATTTTTCTAAATTTATAAAATAGTATGAACTTACATAATAAAATCAAGTTATAGTGTAGGAATATCATATCTTAGTGTTTAAATTTTATTTTATATTTTTAATGAGTTAGCAGTCAAAACCGATAGAAATTCCAAGTTGGGACGGCAATGTCTGGGAGTTTTGAGTCAATTTTGGGTAAAGTTTATTTTTCTGTAAGTATGAAATAGTATTTAGTTACATAAAACAATCAAGTTGTAATGTCGTAATATAATATTATAGTGTGAAAATTTTATTATATATTTTTAATGAGTTAGCAGTCAAAACCGATAGAAATTCCAAGTTAGGACGGCCATGTCTGTTACTTTGGAGTCCGTTACGGTTATTTTTTATTTTTCTAAATTTATAAAATAGTATGAAACTACATAATACAATCAAGTTATAGTGTAGGAATATCATATCTTAGTGTCAAAATGATATTTTATATTTTTAATGAGTTAGCAGTCAAAACCGATAGAAATTCCAAGTTGGGACGGCCATGTCTGTTACTTTAGAGTTCTTTACGGTTATTTTTTATTTTTCTAAATTTATAAAATAGTATGAATTTACATAATACAATCAAGTTATAGTGTAGGAATATCATATCTTAGTGTGAAAATGTTATTTTATATTTTAAATGAGTTAGCAGTCAAAACCGATAGAAATTCCAAGTTGGGACGGCCATGTCTGAGAGTTTTGAGTCAATTTTGGGTAAAGTTTATTTTTCTGTAAGTATGAAATAGTATTTAGTTACATAAAACAATCAAGTTGTATTGTCGTAATATAATATTTTAGTGTGAAAATTTTATTATATATTTTTAATGAGTTAGCAGTCAAAACCGATAGAAATTCCAAGTTGGGACGGCCATGTCTGTTACTTTGGAGAACTTTACGGTTATTTTTTATTTTTCTAAATTTATAAAATAGTATGAACTTACATATTACAATCAAGTTATAGTGTAGGAATATCATATCTTAGTGTTTAAATTTTATTTTATATTTTAAATGAGTTAACAGTCAAAACCGATAGAAATTCCAAGTTGGGACGGCCATGTCTGTTACTTTGGAGTCCGTTACGGTTAATTTTTATTTTTCTAAATTTATAAAATAGTATGAAATTACATAATAAAATCAAGTTATAGTGTAGGAATATCATATCTTAGTGTTTAAATTTTATTTTATATTTTTAATGAGTTAGCAGTCAAAACCGATAGAAATTCCAAGTTGGGACGGCCATGTCTGAGAGTTTGGAGTCATTATTGGATAAAGTTTATTTTTCTGTAAGTATGAAATAGTATTTAGTTACATAAAACAATCAGGTTGTATTGTCGTAATATAATATTTTAGTGTGAAAATTTTATTATATATTTTTAATGAGTAAGCAGTCAAAACTGATAGAAATTCCAAGTTGGGACGGCCATGTCTGTTACTTTGGAGTCCGTTACGGTTAATTTTTATTTTTCTAAATTTATAAAATAGTATGAACTTACATGATACAATAAAGTTATAGTGTAGGAATATCATATCTTAGTGTGAAAATTTCATTTTATATTTTAAATGAGTTAACAGTCAAAACCGATAGAAATTCCAAGTTGGGACGGCCATGTCTGAGAGTTTTGAGTCAATTTTGGGTAAAGTTTATTTTTCTGTAAGTATGAAATAGTATTTAGTTACATAAAACAATCAAGTTGTATTGTCGTAATATAATATTTTAGTGTGAAAATTTTATAATATATTTTTAATGAGTTAGCAGTCAAAACCGATAGAAATTCCAAGTTGGGACGGCCATGTCTGTTACTTTGGAGAACTTTACGGTTATTTTTTATTTTTCTAAATTTATAAAATAGTATGAACTTACATATTACAATCAAGTTATAGTGTAGGAATATCATATCTTAGTGTTTAAATTTTATTTTATATTTTAAATGAGTTAACAGTCAAAACCGATAGAAATTCCAAGTTGGGACGGCCATGTCTGTTACTTTGGAGTCCGTTACGGTTAATTTTTATTTTTCTAAATTTATAAAATAGTATGAAATTACATAATAAAATCAAGTTATAGTGTAGGAATATCATATCTTAGTGTTTAAATTTTATTTTATATTTTTAATGAGTTAGCAGTCAAAACCGATAGAAATTCCAAGTTGGGACGGCCATGTCTGAGAGTTTGGAGTCATTATTGGATAAAGTTTATTTTTCTGTAAGTATGAAATAGTATTTAGTTACATAAAACAATCAGGTTGTATTGTCGTAATATAATATTTTAGTGTGAAAATTTTATTATATATTTTTAATGAGTTAGCAGTCAAAACTGATAGAAATTCCAAGTTGGGACGGCCATGTCTGTTACTTTGGAGTCCGTTACGGTTAATTTTTATTTTTCTAAATTTATAAAATAGTATGAACTTACATAATACAATAAAGTTATAGTGTAGGAATATCATATCTTAGTGTGAAAATTTTATTTTATATTTTAAATGAGTTAACAGTCAAAACCGATAGAAATTCCAAGTTGGGACGGCAATGTCTGAGAGTTTGGAGTCCTTTATGGTTAATGTTTATTTTTCTGAATGTATAAAATAGTATAAACGTACATAATACAATCACGTTATAGTGTAGGAATATAATATCTTAGTGTCAAAATTTTATTTTATATTTTAAATGAGTTAACAGTCAAAACCGATAGAAATTCCAAGTTGGGACGGCCATGTCTGAGAGTTTTGAGTCAATTTTGGGTAAAGTTTATTTTTCTGTAAGTATGAAAAAGTATTTAGTTACATAAAACAATCAAGTTGTAGTGTCGTAATATAATATTGTAGTGTGAAAATTCTATAAACGGTCTTTTAGTAGGAGGATCCCGTTCGTAGCATTGCATTTTTCGTAGGAGGATTCCGTTCGTAGAAGGTCTTTTCGTAGGAGTGAAACAAATATATATTCGAAGGCGTGATAATGTATATATGTATTATATGGTTTAAGTATCGTCAGCAGAGCCAAGTAATTGGTTATGATCTTTATTTATGTCATGATTTATTTTATATTGTTGACGTTTAGAACTGTAATGTAGGGGCAACATAAGTCTGCTTGGCGCTTTCTAGTAAATTTTATTCTCATAAGTCATGAATCATGACATAGACTGATCAAATGATACATTAAAGTAATACACATTAATAAAAGCCATATTGATATACAGAGCTACAGAGTTGATGATTGTAATTCACTTTCTCTCCATTATGCATAAATTGTTCAATAAGTAAACTTTTAGATTTATTATTAACATTTTTATTTATATTTAGTTTTATTCTAATATAGATCTACTTGATTTTATAAACCTCGATGATGTTAGTTAAGAAAACATATAATCAATCGTCGACTACAATACCTAAAACACCAAAAACAACACTCAGCATTTATATATTTCATTGAAATTTCAACTTCTACGAAAAGACCTAAAAATCCTCCTACGAAAAGACCGAAATTCACTCCTACGAACGGGATTCTCCTACGAAAAGACCTACATCCGTTGGGACGCGTCCCATCTTAAGATGGGACGGGATTCCAAGTTTGGATGATACATATATATGCGAATTTTAACTTGCTCTGTTTCATAAATCACATACATTAAGTTAAGTTAATTAAATTCTTTTAAAAAAAATCAATTTTCTAGGCATTTTATATGTCTGAAATTTCTTATTTAACGCTTCAATTCGTTATACATATAGATGTATTCTAAAGTTTTAAAAGGGTATTTCGATAACTTATACTTAAATTTGGCAATTCGTGATACTTCTGTTTTGTTTAAGCTTATCAAATTTGAGGTTTCACTCGATATGTAAATTTATCTTGAGATCTTTAAACTGCAAAATTGAGTCTCATCTTAAATCGGTTGTAAAATATTCTGTGTTAACTTTAACTTCACATTTTGCGGTTAGACAGACTCGGATGACAATGACAGTGACCATGACAACATAGTTTGTGGAACATTTAAATACTTATTGACATTATTCAAGAAAAAAATAAGACATGTTAAAAAAACGTGATGAGGGTACTACTCTTGGAGGATCAAAATTTTGTAGCAAATGTGGCACTTAATTTTTTGAATAGTCATAATTGATAGACAAGAGAACAACGAAGACATTGAACACTCAACAGTATTTTTAGGATGAGTAGAAATATTTTTATAAGACCCTAACCCAAAAAAATCGATGAAAAATAAATTAATTTGAAAATTGAAATTGCATGTTGTTATTGAAACTTTGTTCTACCCACACACGAAGTTTGGCTAATTTTGATCAATTAATAAAAAATGACTGATTATGCCTATTGTCATTGATGTGAGCGTTGCGGACATTGATATTCCGTGTGTAATAACTGCCTTATTTTGTAAAGTTAAACGAAACGATCAATTGATAATGTTTCTATACTGTTTATTATCCTAATTTCAAATTATTTCAAAC